>NW_019773958.1:1300276-1310349 GCF_001039355.2 Lingula anatina
TGAATGAACTAAAAAATGAAGTGATATGCAATATGCCTTATTTTTCTGATAAAAATCGTTCTCTGGATTGATATCAGAGGAATCGTCTGAGCACCCGTAATTTTCTCCTTGTTTGTGTTCGAATAATTAAGCAAATGTCACGTATACGTACGTCTTGCATACAGGAAGGCTCAATCGCATACAGAATTCTACAGAAGAGACTGTGCAGAAAGACGTGCGCTCTTGTGAGTAATTGCTAACGGCAGAAACGACCCTGGCTTGCTTGTGGTAGAAAGGACTTTGTTTATGTGAACGGGAAGATGTACAGTAAAAGAACAAACCTTTTTTTTTCAGCTACAAATGATTGACTGTAAGCTAAATGTGCCAGTTTTTCGCTGAACTTGAATTTGGTAGTAAAATATATATGTCTCGAAAATGTCGAGTGTGCCACATCAATTTATGTAAATAAGGCCCTGCTGGTAATTTTAACGTGCCAGAAAGTTTTAGCACATCTTGTCTCTACCGTGATAATTCATGCAATAATGATACCTATTATGCGCTGCTACGGCTGCTTCAAAGTATGAGCAATATCGCCGTAAATGTGACGTGGTAGTTAATCTAGTATTGTACGGAATAATCCTCCTGACAGGCTGAAGATGATTGAAAATCAAGGCCCCATGACGTCGGCCTTCAACATACGGCACAGGAACTCGTCCTTCAGGCATCCATTAATAAACTCTTCTTTGGTGAGATCTCCGGTGTCATCAAGGTCCATTTTGCTGAATATTTGGTCAGTGCACTCTTCTGGTGTCACATAATCAATATCGCCCTCTTTGCGACTGATTTTACTGACGGCTCTCATAATGTGGAGAATCTCTTTCTTGCCTATCATACCGTTTCCGTCGATATCACACATAGAAAAGGTCCAGCTGAGCTTATTCTGGAGGTCTCCAGAAGAAGTGATACTTATGGTGAGAAGATAGTCGCGGAAGTTGATGTCCCCGCTTCTATCGGCGTCAAAAGCTCTGAAAATATGCTCGTAGAAATCCGCCGCTTTCCTTGTGTCGATCGTCGGATTGATGCACGAGAAAATGTGCATCAGTTTTCCCCGACTCAATGTCCCAGATGGATTTTCCTCCCAGAAACTCTTGTGCAGTTGCTTGATTTGTTTCTTGTCATACTGTGTGTGTTTGGCCAAGTAGAGTAAATCTTCTTTGGAGATTCTGTTCTTAGATCTCGAGTTGCCCATTTTGTCGAGTTACATGTAAGATTGAAATATTTTGTCCTTGGTCGTCCGTTGGTATCATGTACGTCCTTTCTCCCATTCAACTCAGCGCCGCACCACAGGTCAGTTATTACACATGGCACTTCACTGCAGACGAAGGGTTTACGCATAAAGCACAGCCTTTGTTACGCATACTCCTCATGGTCAATATGGCATAGGTCGCACCACGGTTTCATTTAAGGCCAAAACGATGTCCAAATACTCACAACTCTTCTATTCCGTTCTCTCCTCTTAACCCAAGTCTTCTAAAGATGAATTCCTTTACCCCGTTTAAGATTTGATTTCACTCGCTTATTTTCTAGCGTTCCTCGCGTCCAGGGACGTGATGACTAAAGCTCCGACTCATCTACATGTTAAATGTCCTATAAAATTAATACGCCATCAGAAGTAGAGGAACAGCGTCCACGATCAGCACGATTCACGTATTATAATGTCTAAATATTATTAAACATATATGTAAAATACCAGGCACAATAACACGAGTGTGGGTGCACCGCACGCTGGAAGTGAAATGGCCCTATTGCGTGCCACTGTACCACCCGACTAGTATTTTATCTCTTTCCATATCACGGAATAATCTTATCACACAAAGCCACCAATGACACGCTAGTGTCTATATATGATCATGTTCCCTGACCAACTACATATAGTTTTACAAATAACCTAATAATAATAAAAAATAATGAATATAATAATAATTTTGTATGTTTTGAGCTTCTTATAACAACTAATCTACCTTTGACTTATCACAAAACTCGCTTACAGTTTCGACAAAGCAAAGCCACAAACCCAGGTTACAATTTATCTGACGCCATCAGAAGGTGAGGAACATTCTGCACTATAAAACTTGAGGCCGGTGACCGAAAAGGGGATGTAAACAAATGATTTATGTTTTATGTACTGCAAATCTTTCCTCGACCTTTTATATACAGCTCCCAGACAAGATAATGCGTCTTTTTCCACGTACATCGCAGATCTGATTCAGATGTCTACAAATATATAACACCGATAAGAGTAACTATAATACTGTCTTTAATCTATACATCTGATATCAAGAATGTACTACAGTCTACTGATATGTACATGTAATACATTCTTGCCGATATGTACACATGCATTTAACAAATCAGACAAACCACATGCATTACGAGAGCATTTTTCAACAATATACCTGGAGAAATGCACATTCGAACAGCGTTTTAAGGTGTTGTTTTTATTTCATTTAAAGGGATAATAACTGCCCATATTGGTTGGAAAAGTGCCATGAAACGGATTTTCCTGGGTTAAACGTTTTCTCATACTTACCAACAGTTAATGAATCCGTTCCGACATTCAAAGTTAGTCCTTTTTTTAAATTTGTATTTTGTAATAATCCCTTATATATGATTATAAAGGAGAGTAGCTAGCCATCTATAAAGGTCCACGATGTCCGATGGCAAGCACAGATTCGAAAATAATTATAATAGCCTCCGTTTTGGTGGTGAAATGGATTTAATTTTTTTTTAGTTGTTTTCAGTGAATTTATTATAAAATGTGGACCTCATACGAAGAGTTGTTATCCCTTTAACATTGCTGACATGCGGTTAACGTTGATAAGACTATTGCTGCATTGAAGCATCCAATAATACTTCTACAAGCGTGCTTTGGCGGAAATATTGTAGATAAATGAAGAGGAGAGGTAAAGCTATCATAGTTTAAAAAGAAATAAACTAATTAGGTTCTGAAGATTAATTGACGGCATGCAGTTTGTACTTCATAATATGTTAAGGGATAACAACTCTTCATGCACATGTGAGATTCAGAATTCCACAATAAATAAACTTTAAAAGACAGATGGAAATCAATTCCATTTTATCACCGGCGGCTATTGCAATTATTCTGAGATTTGTTTACCGTCGGATCACGTGGACCTTTATAGATGGATGACCTCTGTAATAACCTATTAATCTCTTAAAAGATTATTACAAAAAACACACTTTCAAAAAAGTTTGCACTTACTTAGAATGTTGGGACGGATTCGTTAACCCTAGGTACAAGTGTGGCAACATCATCGTGTTTTATGCCACTTTTCCCGTTAAAATGAAGAGCTGTTATCCATTTAACCTTACGCGTTTATAGAATTTTGGAAATTTCTAACTTTACTTTCAATGAATTGTTTTTGTTACTCGTTTTATATCATCCGGAGGCACTAAAATCAGAGGCGGATCCAGAGTTATTTTCTGACAGTCTTCCAAATTATATTTGTTGATCCATCCTCCATTTTTGACCGTCTTCCGACAGAAAAAATTAGATACCCGTCAATGTAAACTTGAAAATCTGACCATCTTCCGGAAGACCCAGAAGACGCCCTAAATCCGCCCCTGCTAAAACACTGTTGTATGCACTCGTCTGTCGCACGTCAATCATTATTCATGACTCGTTACGTGTAATAAGTCTGCAGTATTATCACTGAACTTGATAGTCGTTTTTTAATATACTATGGCCATTCTTCGGCGCACTTTGTGCACTCAGAGTTATCAGCAGTGTTTTGCATGGACAATTTTGTGGTAGCCGTAGATCCAGTAGGGCGATAAATGGCAGCTCGTTCGTCACTGCCATGGACGCGGCTTATCTTGACAGACCAACCCCGCCACCTGTTGGGGTGGGTGTTTTGATTTATGTCCTACCCATAGTGTGTCGCCTGTAAGATATATTACCTGACTTTTGAACATTTTAATACCAAAGGGCCGTTTGGGAATTGGGTAGGGGTGATGGATACTCAACATCTCTCCTACATTTTCTATTTTTTTTTCATCAAAGATACACACTCGCAGTTGCGTTGAGAATGATCAACAGGGGCGTAGAAGTTAATATGAAGCTAAAACTTAGCGTTCATGGAGGAAAAGGAACACAGGAAATAAGATAAAAGTTATTAGATCTAGGAGAAATTAAGCTGACAGGCCCTGTCTCAGGATTCGAATGTTGTCCTCGTCTCCCTGCTTGATTTAAAAGACGCTTTCAAATATATCAATATACAAACAGTTATCGCACAAAGCTTACTGAAATGAATATTGACAAAATATAAAGCTTCGGTCACGATATATAATGTTTGCACAAGATTCGGTAGGCAGGATTAAGAAGGCGTTAACAAGGTCGACTTAAAGTAGACATTCTTCAGATCATTTACAAAAGGTGCATATCACAAGACACAGGGTCCAGAGCTGAGAATGAACGATAAAGGTAGGATGATTCAGCTACGAGTAGGGTCATCTCACAAAAAAGTGGCCATTTTAGTCATGTCAATGACACACACATTTTGTGAAATATTTACATGTCTGTTTTTATCGCTTTTAAATTACTGTTGATTATTCTTTATATTGGAGGGTGCTATAGTATAAAACGGCGAAAATTATGGGTCAAGTAAAACTTATGCAAATATTACCCAAAAATGTTGCCATTGACATGTCTCAAACGTTCACTTTTTGCATGTGGAATAAACCGATATAGTTAATTCCATATACGTAGTTTCACAGAAAATTGACTTTTGGTGCTGATTAAAAAAAACCACTGAATTGCCTATTGGGTTTGTAAATATTTGAAATTTCACTTAGTTTATATATCGTTTTAAAGCATAAAGACAGAAAGGCGCGACTCCTTTCTTCTGTAAAGATTTGGGCAATCCCACAGAGGAATTTAAAACGAGCAAAACAGTAGAAGAACACTTTGTTTTGTTGACCTTTTATTCTAAACCAAAAAGAACACGTAACGCGCAGTTCTAAGTCACAGTTGTCACAGTTGGACATAGCAAGTGCTGTGGCACTGAAAAATGGGAGTTAAAATACGTATATACTGTAACACTGGAGTGCAAAGTGCTCATCCTTTGGAAGGATGGTCGAAAGCGAGGCCTGAACATCAACATTGTCCAAGGGAACGGAACAGTACCACTCTCTCTCTCTCTCTCTCTTTGGTGTCATACGATACGACTTAAAATGCCAGTTTGAGCGTCCTTTTCCCTGCTCCGTCCCATATTTTCCTTTGCGTGTTGATTCTTGTGTTTTTAATTTAGTTGGTTTAGGAACAGCAGCCTTAACGACTATTAGGCCAAAACATAAATAGCGTGGGTTTGCTGAAAGGCGAGACTGTCTCCACCATTCATCTCCTACGTACTTTATTTACCCAACTTTCAAGAGGTTCGTGTCATCGCGTGTCATTTATCCAGGTACAAGCATGAGCAAACACACGCTTTTATTTAATGCTACCGGGCACAGTGACACAGAAGTGTCAAGGTTTTATTTACAGCATGTGTCTGCGCGGCGACATGATTACAGGGCGGGGGTGCAAAACAATTGGAGGATTCTGGCTGAAATAATGATAGACCTGGAGACTGTTTGTACTACAGATTGTCATTATCAGAATTTATTACGATTGTAAAAAAATACGCTCTATCACGATTCAATGCGTGTTAATTATTATTTTTATAATCACTTTGAAAGAAACCGATTTTTTTATTTCTTTTCGGAACACATAATACAGCCGCGGAATAACATCTCCAAGCAAGGAGATTACACACACATGCACGCACGCACGCACGCACGCACGCACGCACGCACGCACACACACACACACACACACATTTGTCTCCTTAGCAAACAACATTCCGTTAAGTGTCTTTAGGATGCGCCTTAATCTCAATTCTGACATTTCAGAGCTGCAAGCGTTTCAAGAGTCCTGTCTCCGTGCACACAATGCCTACAGAAGTGACCACGGGTGTCCGGAGTTGACCTGGTCAGTTGACCTGGCCAAACAAGCACAGGAGTGGGCGGACAGGGTGGCAGAGAAAAAATACCTGCAGTACAGCGAAAACCCGAGTAAGCGCCCTTGTTGTAATAGATTTAAAATCTTACATCACGGGAAATAAAATAAATCCGGCTGTGCCTGGAAATTTAATACAGCCGGTGTGACAGGAATGGTTGTCCGCTTATAACCGTAGTCCGCTCCCCATTACATTGTTCAGGTGGCATTCGCTCCATATACATATACATACACTAATCCCAATACTCCGACGTACCCTAATATCATAAGGAACCCAGGATTTCCATTTTTAGGACTACCGGCAAGGACCGACTATAATTATAGGCTAGGAATATTGGAAGTTTGGACTTATAATTAAAATCAACCCATTTCAGTGATTTCTTTGTTTCAGATGTGGGGGAAAGCATATCTTTGGTGGATTCTGAGGACCAGCTGACTGGAGAGGCTGTAACAGAACACTGGTACGCAGAAGGATACGGATATGATTACAAAAATCCGAGGTGGAGAAAAGGTAGCATTGCTCACTTAAAAATGCTTACCTGTACAAATCGTGTGTGCGCATTTGTGTGAACTGGTATGTTTTTTGGGCGAATTTGTGTGTGTGCGAGGGAAAGAGAGAGAGAGAGAGAGAGAGAGAGAGAGAGAGGAAAGGAGGGGGAGGGGGAGGAATACGAAGAGAAAAAGAGAGAGATATCATACAGTAAATGGCTAAATATTTTACCGCCTATACTATGTTTTGATTGAAAATTAAATGACTTTTATATGTTACACAGTCACTAATATTGACTATTTTAGTAATGAAGGAGAGAAGGGTATAAACTCTTATCCATGTTTTCAGATAGCAAGCGGTTCAGTCAGTTAATATGGCGGAACAGTCACGAGGTTGGAGTGGGCGTGGCACATATTCCAGGAACAGGAAAATACGTGGTGGTGGCTAATTACAAGCCTCCTGGCAACGGAAACTTTCCCGGAGAATATAGGAAAAATGTTCCGCCGCCGCTACATGTTAAGGATATTCCCATTGAAGACTGAAATATAAGATGTGTTATCCTTTTGTTAGGAATTTCTTACCTGGCTTCTAGAACGCCAGTCTAGTTTCGCATAATGCAGTGAACAAGAAACCTGCAAAGAAAAAAAAATTGAACAAATTGTCCAATAGATGCATGTTATCGAACTGTTTAGAGAGAGTTTCAAGGAAAAACATTTATTATATGTTATTGTCAGTATCATAAATCATGAAATATTACTTAAATAGCTATTTGATACAAAAGGTTTTGTGGTTTTGTGCAGAATGTTTATATGAAATGGATTATGAGCAACAGTTATTTTTTATTTTAAATATGTACATCTGAAACTATTTCCAGGGACATTAAAATGCTATGTCCAGCTCTTGCAATGTACAGAGCATTTCCGTTATTTTTAATACCCTGGACAGCTATGCCTTGATAAATGTGACCGTGAATGCACTGGAAACAAACTGTGCTTAGCTGTAGCACAGTAAATGTTTTTTTAGAAAACGCAAAGATCGTGACGGCTGCAGGACACCTAGTAAATACTGGTTTTTAGGAATTTCCACGTTGAGGTTAAATGGTTGACCGTTTCCGGGCTGTGCCCCTGTCCTGCTGATGCTTATTAACAGTATTCGCACCGTGAAATCGTTCTAGTCGGTTCACAGGAGAAAATAATGATAAAAATGAAGGCTAGCACTGCGTGGTGGAACTATCTGATATATCTGAGCTTACAACTTGGACAGAGATTTTGCAGGTATTAATTTTTTATTTTCATAAAAATGTGGAAAATTAGTGTCGTTTAAAGAGTGTGTGTATGGTTTACAAGTTGTTGTGCACAATATTCTACTTAATAATCGCAGTGTTGGTTAGGACGGGATGGAAAGCGAGCGAACAAGAAAGCGAGAAAGACGAAAGCAGTAACTTATTTAAAAAAATTAAAAATAAATAAATAAATAAATAGAAGCTCGAAGTGGCTTCTCGTGCTCATGATCTTTGATTGCAAAAGAATTAAAATAGAGCGACATTTTTACATACCTTTTGTCGGATCTAAGTTGCAGATAACAGAGTCAGAATTATTGAAGATTTTTTTCGTAGCTGATAACCGGCACAGTTCTACGGGTAGGGCCTGTAGAAGTAAATTGAAATTTTGTTAAACAGCTCTTGAATAATTCATAAAATTTTATTTTTTTCATATAATCCGTAAAACTAGCTTATACTACAAAAGTATATAGAGTATATTATGACAAGTCAGAGCAGAGCAGTGCATCAGCCGATATCTCTCACAACATAATATTGGAAAGGAAATTACAGGCGATGTATATCATGAACTCTTATTTAATGAATTACAGCAGCTCGTTTTGGATAATGTAAAAAACATCCACTGCCAGTTGGGAGCTATTTTTAAGCACTCGAAAAATACGAGTACGTATAACTCTAAAGCTGTTATACCATTCCGTTGGTTCTAAGTATTCCATGTATTATTTCCCAACAATTTTTGTGAAATACATGATTATTGTCTTTTAAAGAATGATTAACGCAATAAAAAAACGTAAATCGTTTTTTCAAGGATGTCAGCAATATAACAAATTGTTTGTGGGCTAATGAGTTACATTTGGTATCCTTATCTCCGAGTTTTCAATGGGAATCGTCCAAAAATCAATTCGCAGAAATTGGAGGAGGTTAGAATCAGAAATGACTGAAGATTAGCAAAAGCTTTGCGGTAACGAATTCAAGCTGACGAAATTTATTCGCGGATATTTTTCTGTTTTTTACAAGTATCTCTTCCGGTCTGTAGAATTTCAATCTATTACGCAACAGTGTCAATTCATCCTGTTTTGCGTGTTTCCTTTGTATCAATTTAAAGTCGCTGAAAGACGACATTTCCAACGAGAAAAATTTTGACATTATACGTGAAAGCCCCCCCCCCCCCCAGACGCAGATTCTGGCACGTTTTCCAGTTGCGTATGACGTCACACAGTGCCGACAGCCTCGTTCTAGGCCATCTTAGGTGATTTTCATTGCGACCTTGGCAGATTGGCATGCTGTATGCATTTGGATAGCCACTGGGACATAATATACATATAGTGACATGTGCAGATGCATCAGAAATTTTGCACATTTTTTCTAACACGACTGTCAACCCTACCCTGTGACCCCAGAGTTTGCTAGTAGTCTGCATTACAATAATGTTCAGTGGCTCACAGTGTACTTTCGTATACTATTTTAGGAGCCACTGATATCAGTGAATCCAATACCTAAACACCTAATTAACGTTGTTTCAGTCACTGTCTCCCTGCCCCTGCTCCAAACCGAAGTACATTTGACCCAGCTAGGTTTACTATGGTCAAAGACGACGGCGGGCAGACAGTGGTGCTAGGCCCCAGGGGGGAGACGTGGGCTGTGGCCACAGATTTTGATGACGACTGTGACACGGACATCTTGGCTGGTAATGGGGGATATGTGTATCTGCTGGAAAATATTGGAGACGCAGAAAAGGTACGTGAAATGAATAAACAGGGATAACGGTCTACAGAAACTTTGACAAATAGGCTACCTGAAATAGGTGCTTCTATTCTCTTCGCCTCTAGTCACGTTTAAAAAGTATTCTCAGTGTTCAGTAATGAGTATTGGAACAATTCTTATAAAAAAAAACAGTACCTTTCTTCAATTGTCAACTTAAACAAATCAGTGTATCTGAGCCAAAGTGCACATTAATGATAACGTTATGCGTTTGCAATATTTACTATTTTGTTTTAGGGTCAATTTGCAGCTCCTCGGAGATTGACCAAAGCAGATGGAACCACAATTGACATGGGATATTGGAGTGGTGCTCCAGCATTCAAAGACATGAACGGAGACGGCCTGAAGGATCTGCTCCTCTCCGAGTGGGATGGTACCCTCACCCCCCTCTCTCTCTTCATCAACATCGGAACTTCAACAGAACCCGCATTTGCTGAACCACGCGTGCTGCTCAGGACGTTGGGCGGAAGCGGAATCAGGTTTGACGT
>NW_019773958.1:1314735-1364649 GCF_001039355.2 Lingula anatina
TTTTTTTTTTTTTTGTAAAAGGGGGAATCAGTTTTTACGTCAGAGTGTATATGATGATTTGTTCAGTAGACATAAGGAGATAGGGCTAATTTCTCTTGTCAGTGTTCAAGTGGCGCTTTCTAAAACTTGGCTTTACCGGCGTGAAACCGCCGTACCTTTAATTCCCATAGATTGGAAATTATCCTAGAATGCAGATAAGTTCACAAGTCTCCAGCAGTTCATCAACATATGTAAGATATGACATTAACTATTAGGTCATATATGTACTGCATGCTGCTTAGCGCAAATTGTTTTGAAACGAAAAAATGAAAATGATAAAAAAAGTCTAAATGTGAATAAGAAAAAATAAAAATTAAATATTTTAGTGTAATTGGATTTTAAGGTGTTATTGCTTGGACCTATGGCAACCTAAACGTTGTTTGCTGGGTCTTAGCTTGGACCCATTTTGAGCAATGCATTATTGCAAGAGTCATGTTGGCAAAAAAAGGAGAAAAAACGGTGACATGTGCATTAAAGTTGGGACACAAGTGAAATAAAAACAGCTGAAATGATACTTGAAGTCGTAAATTAAAAAGACGAGAAAATAACACGAAAAAAGGTTTAATCAAAAGTTAACAAAGTGACATACATTTGAACAATAATCAGTTAAGAAACATCCACTTTTATACATTTATATGTTATTTGCTTCAAAAATCAATAAGATTTGTTCTTCATTTTGTATCGTCAAATTAAGATCTTCAGCAAAATTTTAATCAGTGCACTGAACTCCAAAAACAATGCTGTAGAATAAAGAAGCCAATATAATAACACCGGTTGATCTATGTTCTTAGCCAGAGGCTCTTCTAGCTGTTCCGAAATTGGACACAAGTCCGTGTGGTTTTTAAATAAGTACATGTAAATTGGTCTCTGGCTGAGAGTAGCTCATCTTGTGCACAGTATCGGTGGTTAAACGATTATTATTCTGACTTCCTGAGGCTAGTAATCATACTTGATTCAACCATCACACACTAACTAAAAGAGTGGCTCTTGGCACTCTCGTCTCTGGTAGATAGTAGAGTGCTATTAAGCATCTTTGTTTCGATCCAAAAATGATAAGATTTACGTGAAAAATATTTTTTCACACAGAACCTTAATCAACCCTTGTACTTAAATAAATATCAATTTTAACTTTTACTATTAATACGGTTATCATGGTACAAATAAAATTTCAAGATATTTTACAAATATATATCACTCAATTAACAATATATATATTAAATATAATATTTCAAATCAACAATAATCCAAACTAAAAATAAATGCTAAATATGTATATTATGTATAAATACGAACTTAAGACGAATAAGAGCACAATAATTCCACTACACAAAAATTGCCTACCCCAAAGACCTTCGACCAAGATGGCATTGCCTTATTCTTAAATTTTCATCCGATGTTCAACGTGAAGTCGGTATCATAAAGCACAGTATCAAAGTATTTGAAAACATATGTCTGTTTTAAATGTTTTAGTCTAATGCCGTTTGTTTGAATTGTGCAAGTCTGTCGTGATTGTTCAAATCTCCTCAAATCCCCAACGGTCTTCCGTAGAATGAAAAAGTAGGTCCTTGCGTTCGTCCATGCGTCCATATTGCACAGTTTATTTTATCGGTCAGATTTGCAGCATCCATTTGTCGTATATTTCCAATGTTTTAGATGAGGCTTCGGGAAAACTGAGGGAACACCCTTCAGGGCCTTCACGGACGCTAATAAATGAACGCCACATGTCTGTCCATCCACGTTATGCCAATAACGTTATGTTGTTCTAAGTCATGCGTGGAAAAAGGGTTACACCTGCCGCATGCTGCACACTGTGGACGCTATCTATCAGGTGTCGACGAACAGGCGTGTCACTGTAACTGAGAGTCCGTATGTGTACGGCAGTGGGAGCAGGAAGTGGGCATGTTTGCGTAACGTTGGGCACCGAACCTGCTTCACTCCAAGGAAGATGCCTGTTTTTTTTTTTAACCGTCACTGTCCTAAAAGCAGCTTTGGCCTGCCATCTTGCAAAAGTCAGAACAATCATGACAATGATGGCACTATGTTTATATTGTTGTCTCATTTAGCACTGGCCCTGGTAAGATTCTGAATGCAGATGGTTGGAAGTGTACCGAGGCTTCAATGCGGAAAATAAATCAATAGTCTCAACAACGTAAGTCACATATGGTGTGAAAAGACACTTCGGCAGAAAGTTTTCGTATATATGTGACGGCATCTCGAGCCGACCTCAGTCCTTAGCTTTCTACTGTTAAACATATGTGTCGCAGTGTCTGAAGATACTAGGGTCAAATTCTTCGGCCATTAAAGACTGTTAAACGACGGTCTTCCGTGCATTTCAATAGAGTTATAATAGAGTCATATCAAGTGTCTTTACTCATGTCTTGACCCATTTCCTACGTTCCTTTCTCTTTCAATGATACACTTCGTCTGTGCTTTTTTTAACTGATATCAACATCACAAAATGTGAGAATAATTTAAATTAACGTTACAACAATAATGCACCATAAGTATCTAACTTCTACCTGGTAGATAAAAATACACTCACCATGGGATACTGACACCCATGTAATTTCACAGAATACCAAAGCTTGGCATACTCTCAGTCTCTAGAAAGCTGAACTCAACAAAATTTTAAGCATTCAAGATAGCGCTCACTGTAAATTCTTAGCTAAAAAAATTAATAAATAAACCTAGAGTTTTGAAACATTCTTAAAGAGAGTCAGTTGTATTACCTACACCTTTCGTCCTTCTTTTCCATTTACCCATGTTGACTTTATGCCATCTATGAGGGCGAGGGTATTTACAGTATTGAGTGATAGGCCTATACATGTATAGGTTTGATCAAATTAATATTTTCCAAATACAGATAGCACAATTTTTATGACTAAAACTAAAAAATACTTTAACTACTTAATTTAAATCAAGCTACTTATTTTTGAATATATATTGAAAATATCATCTTCATCATCATCCCCACGGATTCAAGAATATAAGACTGTCTCAATACTAGATTATCTTTTGATAAACGTGATAGTATAAATTACTGCTACAGTAATATGCATGTATATATATTAAATACTTCACTATAATTATTACGACTAAAACAATAAACCTAAAAAAAATACAACACACATTCCGCTTTATCCAAACTTACAGTACTTAACTTGATTTCAACTAGAACGTATTTAACCTCAAAGTACACCTCTTGTTTTGATTGTCAACGTACTTTAAAACTATATCATTCATTAAATAACACATTATATTCTGTTTAAACTATTTCAAATCAACAGTAACTCTCATTATCTCATTAGGAATAAAATGATCATCAATCGCAATATTTGCCTTAAATGATCCGCTTTCATTAGTTTTTATAAACATTTATGAAATTTTAATTGTAAAAGGGTCGTGATATTTTCAAAATAAGTACGGTCATTCGGTGTCGTATTACTAAGAGTAAAGCAAGCAAAATATAGTTGCAAAAATACGTCATTTAAACGGACTTCAAACACACTTTCTATTCTTTTCTTTGGAGTTCAAATGTCAACTTTACAGTTTCTTTCCGCCAAAAACAGTGTATTCAAACGTAATGTCCAATTTCATTCTTTGAAAATCGCTCTGCCAGACAGAATTTTTTTGTCCTGACTTGCAATTATAAGCTGCATTGCTTAATGTTTATATGCTTAATATAAATGTTTTCTAATCTTCCTTCTTGCGCAAGGAGCAACAAAGAGATTTGTTTATGCCGTCAAAGACCGGCACATTTCAGTACAGTTATAATAGAGTCATATCAAAGTGTTTTTATTCATATCCTAACCCATTTGTTACGTTCCATTTTTTTCAATGATACACTTGGTCAGTGCCATCTGATATCAACAACACAAAGTATTACAGTGATTAAATAAACATCTCCACTTCACTACAATTATGCACCATAAGTATATAACCTATACCTGATATGCAAAGATGCAATCACTCTCGGATACTGACATATGCATCTAGTTTTTCAATGCGATTTCACAGAATACCGATGCTTGGCATCATCTCTGTCGATTTAAAGCTTAACTACCCAAGATTTTGAACCTTCAAAGTTGCCCTCAATGAATACTCCTATTCCAAAAATGCAATTATGAACCAAGCGGTTCGAAATATTCTTAAAGAAAATTAGTTGTTTTTCCTACACCCTTCGTCCTTCTAATTTCCCACCACGTAAGGCTTTGGTCATCTATGCATGAGGTCATACCTTTTACAGTACTGAGTGGTATACATTTATACGTTTGATTAAATTAAAATGTACCAAATACAGATAGCAAAAATTGAACTTTTATATCTAAACTAACTTTACTTTAAGTACTTTTAAATCTAAACTACTTATATATGTAAAAATATGTAAAAATATTAAACATATAATCATCATCATTTGGTTGCAGATATACTTTCCATGCTTAGAGCAAGCAAAGTAAAGTTGCACAAATCCCCGATTAAACTAGACTTCTTTTTTGAAGCTGAATGTCAACTTTATGATTTCCTGCCGCTCCAAACACTGTTTACACAGGTTCTGTGAAAACAGTGTTTAGTTCTTTGAATTTCGTTCCGCGAGACAGAAATTCATTGTCCTGACTAAATAATAATAATAATAATAAATTCCGTTAAAATGTTCAGTGGACTTTACATAAAGACAATACTTACGAACACAATGACAAAGATATTAAAAATTATGCAAATAAATTTAGAATTCAGATAAAAACATCTTAATTCTCACACAAAACAATTCAGATAATAAAAAAATAACAAAAAGAAGTGTTTTAAATCCTTTTTAAAATTATTACTTGATTTAATTGAGCGGACTTCAATTGGTAGCATATTCCACTGGGCCAGCTGACTTATAGCCCCATAAGCTTTAATTTATTTAGTTTTTTTTTTCTCATGGCCCCAAAAAAGTACTTTTTTTTACATAACAGTACCAAGTGAAAAAATTAAACATAAATTTATACTGTGAGTGACAATTAATATGAAATTAGGGGAAATTGTCAAGAAACATCTTCAGAGTTCATTATTAATCTCAATAGCGGGTATGCCCACCCCGAGCTTGGTTAATGGCCGCCAAACGGCGTGGCATACTGTGAACTAGAGTGACAGCTCTTTGGAGAGGAATTCTGGTCCATTCATATTGAAGGGCATCTCGCAATTCATCTAGATTTGCAGGGGGAGGGTTTCTCCTCTGAATAGCACGACCAAATTCGTCCCACATGTGCTCAATTGGGTTTGCATCTGGGCTTCTTGCTGGCTGTGGCATCAGCTGAATGTTGTTTTGTCGAATAAAGTCTGCAATTAAGCGGGCTGTGTGTTGAATTGCATTGTCATGTTGCAATCTAAAATTGTCTCTGTATATCCCTCTTGCGAATGGCTAAAGGTTCTCCTGGAGAATGTCTCTGTATCTGGCAGCGTTAAGGTTTTCATCCAGAGGAAGCAATGGGCAAATGCCGTTGCTGCAAATGGCACCCCAAAATTTGTACAGAACCACCTCCTCCAGCTATGAGAGTGCGTAGGCTCCCTGGGGGGAGGCTGTTTACTGAAAATATCCAGGAAACAATAGCTGGAGGAGGTGGTTCTGTACATGTTTGGGGTGCCATTTGCAGCAATGGCATTTGCCCATTGGTTCCTCTGGATGAAAACCTTAACGCTGCCAGATACAGAGACATTCTCCAGCAGAACCTGGAACCGTTCGCAAGAGGGATATACAGAGACAATTTTAAATTGCAACATGACAATGCAACTCAACACGCAGCCCGCTTAATTGCAGACTTTATCCGACAAAACAACATTCAGCTGATGCCACAGCCAGCAATAAGCCCAGATGCAAACCCAATTGAGCACATGTGGGACGAACTTGGTCGTGCTATTCAGAGGAGAAACCCTCCCCGTGCAAATCTAGATGAATTGCGAGATGCCCTTCAGGATGAATGGACCAGAATTTCTCTCCAAAGAGTTGTGACTCTAGTTCACAGTATGCCACGCCGTTTGGCGGCCATTATCCAAGCTCGGGGTGGGCATACCCGCTATTGAGATTAATGATGAACTCTGAAGATGTTTCTTGACAATTTTCCCTAATTTCATATTAATTGTCAATCACAGTAAAAATTTATGTTTAATTTTTCACTTGGTACTGTTATGTAAAAAAAAGTACTTTTTTGGGGCCATGAGAAAAAAAAACCTAAATAAATTAACGCTTTTTTCACACTTGCATTGGTTGTTTCTCCTTGACTTAACCAATCCTCCAGCTTCACATATTTAACAATATAAACAGTATTAATTTGGTAATATCAATAATAATGAAAGAAACAGGGCGATATGCATCCCAAAATTCCGTGTACCAACCATTTTGGGCAAGAGTGTATATATATATATATATATATATATATATATATATATATATATATATATATATATATTTTTTTTTTTTTTTTTTTTTTTTTTTTTGGCCGAGACTGAGTTTTTAAAGAGTTTTTACCCAGCTGCTGTCTCTCATTTTAACAACAAAAATCTCATTTTTACCAACTTAATTTTAGAAACTGCATTGTTATCTTATACTTTATACACTTTACCAGAATAGCAATCCAGTTTCCGTTTTATGTGAATTTAATTTATATATCAATGGCTGAATAAACTCTTATCTTATGATTAGACGTGATGTCCTGCGGCAAATGCTGATAATATTTTCTTGATTTCTTCTTTAATCCTACTAAGTAACACACCGATGGCTCATATCATAAACCAGTAGTGCTTATTTATTAAGCAGCAAGGCTGTCATTAAGCGTTGCCTGCAATACTTTCGTACGAATCAAATATCTTTCTTTTTTTACGATTAATATTATCCAGGTACAAATCCAATTGCTGTACAAGTATGACATAATGATTGTAAATGCTCAATGTCAAATAAAAATACTGATTACTCTCACAAACATATATCAGATACTATACTCAGAAATGAGCTTTCTCTGTCTTCCTTTTTGCCACATGGCATACCATTCCACTGACAATGAAACCATCTTTCTTCAAAAGAGCAAGTGCTTTATCCACATTTTCTGCTTTCGACTGCTTATTACTACATGTGCCCCATCCTGCGATAATCTTTTGACTATAGAAAATTTAATGCTGAAGAAAAAAATCTGATTTTAACAGGTTTTACGGACCCTCCAAGCATTGTATGGGGGGAAGGTGATTTCTATTTCGTCATGAATGGTCAAAATGAATTGAAAAACCAACCTTGATTTTCGTTTTTCATTTTCATTTCTTCGTTTTTTTTTCAATTTTTCTATGATATACAAAAATAAAAAACGACACATTTCCAGACATAATAGAAAATAGAAACATCCACTGCTTTCCAATGTCAAGAGAGTGAAACACTATATCAGATTAGACGTCCTTTTCTCCTATTGTGAAGAAAAGAAATATCTAAACTTGTTCATTTTTTCCATTTTAGAATGATAGGATTATTCCTTGCTTTAATTTGTATAAGTTATCGGAGATTTAGTAAAGAATTTCAAGAAGGATGGATTAAGGAATTTCAGATATTCTATAACTACTGTATGTGTACGGTTATGGAAAAATAATGCGCCATCGCTGCGTTGTTCAGAAATGTGAAATAAACCCCCTAGGCTAGTACCTAGATCGAAGTGGAGAAGAAATGAAGGTTGGATCTTTTTCTAGTAAGGACTTTTTGTATTACGGTTTTGATAGAAAATAGAAATTTTTATCACGAAACCATGGATATCATGTTCAGAAAATTGTTTGAATGATTGTTATGTCACCTGGGCGGAAGTGGTGGTTTGGCCTCAATTGACGTTTGTGCTCACCCAGAGAGTTTCACTACAAGTTACAATGATCTGACATTGTTTTTAATTAAATGCGAATGGGCAAAGCAGTTATATACATGTAGATGCGCAGATTTTGTAGCTGTGTTTCTGTCGTTAACGCTGGATAAATTAATAAAAGTGTGTGAGAATATTTACACTCGTGCGTCTTGTTGCTCTTGAATGTTATTCTACCTTAGTGAAAGTTAGTGTTAAGTTAATAACTTAACTAAGTTAATGCGATAAATCAATAAAATTTAAAACTGATTATAACTTCTGTTCTGATCAAGGATGAGAAGAAAGAGAAATTGCGCGTTTTTAATCGTGCCATAGGATCTAGTGGTAGGCCCAAATTACAGTGTATCTACAAATCAGTGGATCTAAAATAAACAACAACAACAAAAACATAATAATGATTAAACACTTTATTAAAGCGTAATTGTCCGTGACAGTTCAATTGACAGTGTGCTAACTAAAACAGTCTGATTAGGATATATTTCTCAACATGCAGATGGCTGACACATACACTATTTGCTAATATACAGTTACACAAAGTGGAAGTCTCTTGTACATATATTTCATGTATCTCTATTTCTGTTATGACTTCAACTGGAAGAATTGGACCAATTATAACTCCCCTAATTTTGCATTATTCATATTATAATCCATTGCATTTCAGCTTTATCTGATAGAATTAAACACCGATAACTTGCAGCGGCCGCCATTTCTATGTCTGTGTATGTTCGTACGTTTTTTTCCATTTGCATTCCTAAAATGAAAATAAGAAGAACGAGCTGGCTAATTTGACTCGCAAATTATGCATCCATGAATACATAAAATATACAATTACCAATCAATGATGCTACAGCAAAGCAGAGAATAGACTGCCATAGTAAACATCTCTACCACAATGGAGAAAGTCAGGTGCTTTGGGGAACGCCTTCTGGTCTTCACACACTCTGTATACTAAATCCAACTAGTTGGATAATTTAATCAAGACACAGTAAATGAAAAACGTTAAACGAAGTGCAAAAGCAAAATCTTATTAAAATTTTTTCTTTTCAACGCGAAAGATCAAGAAATGAGTCCTTCGAAAGATGAAAGCTACCCGACAATCATTTGCGAATGACCAATAATATCAAAACAATTGCATGAAAGCCATTCGTGACATTTTAAGGTCTTCAACCAAGAGAGTTTATGGTCATCTTTAAAGTGGTTTCGCGAGCAACATGGTCATTAAGTGACGCTGGGGATTAAATACAAGAAAAAACTTAATCGTATCGGTGGCAAAGTACAGTAGATAGAATTATCATGGTAGTAAGGGCAGTGACACAGCACTGACAGCACGCTTGATATAGTCTGGTATTCGTGCGTAAGCGGCTGAAGTCACCAAAGGAAAGACATGATGGCTTATATTTTCTTATTCCACTAAAGCAATTACAGTTTGCAAATAAATATCGTTCTATTGTTGCTGTTGTTGTTGTTTGTGACATTAGTTATCACTATTTCCTCCATCAATTTAGCAGAATATTGAGATATCATATGAATGAGTGGACTACATTGTTCAATGTCTGATTATTTTAAGACAAAGTTGACTGTGAAACATTCACTGAATATCTAATATGTTAATCTTTTATCTTCGGGATATAAAATCCAAGTGGCTTAAAATTAATCACCTTCCTGAAACGCAACTGACAAGCACACAACTTTATTCTTCAGGAAATATTTAAAGACAAATTTCAAAATAATAGCTACAAAGCAAAATTACGGTTTCACCAGCGTAGGGTGTATGCGTATTAAGTTATGCCCATCTTACTCTCTCATCATAATTTTGCTCTAATTCCTTCCACCTCCCACAAATCACAAGCTGGCAGCCTACTTTCCATTCCCAAGTTTCCATTATTGTTAAGTGTACCCGATGGTGTAAGATATCATCTTATATTTTCCCAACTACTTGTATATCAATTTAGTCTTTCCTTATTCCAATTAGTATTCTCTCATTTTCTCTTGAGGGAAGAAAGAATTTGTGACCCAGAGTTCAATAAGAGAGATGGAATGGCATGTCCAGATAGCGGGGCAGACGTAATGGCCACCGCGAGGGAAATTAACTTTCCACTTAAATTTCCGAGAACTACATGTAGATAGCCGCAGATAATGCTCAGAGGCAAGACAGAAAATGATAAAAACTCTGTGTGAGGTGTGAATGAAATGATAATATGGTAGATCTACTGGTAGTATACATGTTGAACGTAACTTACAGTTAAATGTAACTAAAATATCAAAAGTTCTTCATACAATGTTTTTACACTTGTTACCACACGGGACACCAGTGACGCCTCAACCTGTGATACTGTCATGAACATTTCACGAATTTAATCGTAATATCTATTACAAAATTGAATTAAAATGATATCATCACTAATATCCGGAAGTAAATTGGTATATAGTGCTCGTGATGTCAAGGCATGGCATTTAGTATTGACTGCTGTTTTCAGACATGTTTTAATTAGTAAAAAGACAATTAATAATATAATCTTTATTGAGCACTAAAACGTGTACAAGTTACATTTTACAAGCTCTTTACTCTAGCCATAACAACTTTACAAAAACTATACAAATCTTTACAAATACTTATGAATTAAAGAGGATGAAATCAATACCAAAAACAAATTGTGTACTTGCCTATTTGACCCATTGCTATTGGACCTAATATTGCTTTACTTTTTAGAAACATTACATGTATATCATATAACACTTTAATACCCTTTAATTAATAACAGACGCAACTTAATCGTTACAATTTTTTTCTTCCTGTGGAGATCAAGCAAGGAGTACGAAGCTTTCACAATATTTATAAATTAGCAACAGGAAAAATTGAAAAAAAACAAAAACAAAACAAAAACGCATGCTAATTCATAAATAAAACTTGAATGTTTGTTTATCAAAGTCACAGCATTTCCAGGCTTGAAAGTGCAGCGACGCTAGTCTCAACAAGGGCGTTATGATCTGACCATATTTCAGAAGTCTGGAGGAATACTGTGCATTTTTACCGGAGGCCAAATCATGTACAGATACATGTATTACAATGGACAAGACACTGACAGCAGGATGCAAGACTGCAGAAGATAATCATAAAAACTAATCAGCTTTTCACAGAGATTGCGGATGGAACTGGTTTTTGGACTATGGGTTTTGAATTGATCGCTGTAGGGATTTTACGAACATACTAGTACACTCGAAACAGAAGCAATATCATGGAGTAGTTTTTACTGAAAATCGTTGAAACGTCTTGTATGGTTGATGAGTTATTAAAGTGAGACATCTAGGTCGTTTTTTAAATTTTTTTGACTACCAGATACAGTATAATTAATGGGTCTGGGTGTTTTGTAGAAAGACAGAAAAACGAGGTAAGCGATACTTTCTGAAACGCAACGTAATCGGAAGAAGTTCCAGATGCATAATTAAAATAAAACCTTTGTGCATTTGTTCCAGGATGAATAAGTTTCAGTTCATCATAAATTGCTGACAAACATTTCCAGAATATATAATTGGTAGAAAAGAGCCTAATATCTTCATTTGTATATCGTGCTATTTTAACCATTTTTTCATCGTACACTAACATTGTACATGAATTTTGTCTATATTATATCTAGTGACACGTTAAATGACACGACGAGACATTTGACACAATGGGGAGGAGGAAAATTGACAGCAATTTTTAGAAATTTCACTAGACATATTATCATTATAGATAAAGAATAGAAGGTGCGAGGCAATTTTTTTCTGCCGTTAATTCTCCCTCTGAAGTGAATTTTCCTAAAGCGATAATTTTCATCGCTACTGATAACCATGGGATCTATATGCAAATAAAAAAGAACCCACGGAAACGCCTTTGCAATTTGTGCATGGAAATCACTGGCCACAATGACTGCATACAATGGCGATCCGTATTTAGAGTTCTCGCAGCAGAAATGGTGAGTTTCACCCCTAACGGTACAACAACATTGCAACTCGAAAGCGTGTTTAAAGCTCGCAATTGCCTCAAAAGCATTGGATAGGATATGCCATCGTAATTCAATAAAAAACATTGAAATAAATTGTTTTGCTGTATATGGCAGTCTAACGCGCACTGTATGTCCTCAACATTCATTTTATTGTGTGCTTACTAATAATATTGACCTCTTTGCAAGATATATGCTTCTGTCTATTTCAATATATCAAATTAATTTTATCTGCTAGGTCCAGGGCAATTTTAATCATAAAGCTGCAAAAATTCATTATTTGAAAACTACTTCAAACGCCCATTTTTACGCAGGTCATAAGGCACACAACCATCCATAGTGGCAGAGTTTCCTGTGTTTATGTAATGAAAGAAATCCGCTCTTATCGGAAAAAACAACAGTCATAGCTCTCACCCACACAAGAATATTTGTTGCTCGTCTAACATGACTGCTGAAAAACAAATAATACACGCGGTAAAACTTTTGATTTGAAGGGGAAATCTTTAAGTCTTGCGCATAAGGTGCTTTGGTGGCAAAATCACCGGATCAGATGTTCTCTTATCGGAAATAACATCTAAAAGAATGATATTATATTTCTAAGAATGTAATTTCACTCGCACCTTGTTGAAGTCTGCATCGTTATACACGGTCACTCCCAGGAGATTCAAGCGTTATTTTGACGTCATACGCAACATTTAAGCCTTTCGGCAAGAACCGTAGGCGCAGACGCGTGTTCTAAGTGATGACAACACTGTAAGAAGCGTTTCAGACTTTAAACGGCCTCTAGAGCTGGCGGAAAACACTTCAGATATAAACCATGGGCCGCTGTTAATCTCTTCTGTTGGAAAATGTGCCCACTCAGTCTTAATTTGTATTAAACTGATCAACTAGTGTTAGGGCGAAGATACAACATGTTGCGGAATGAGAAATACATGTCATTTTCACTTTCCAACTGAACATGCTTACGGCTGAATCAGGGATAACAGGTCTCTAAACATCGGTAAGCCATAGGGAAAGAAGCAACAACAGACAAAGGCTGTGTAAATTTGCGCTGTGGTTTTGCACAATAGTAAATAATGTTTTAAGATCTTCAGACAAATAATTCAAATGAGAAACCCACCTGTTCGGTAACTAGAAGAAATAATGGAAGAGGACTGCTACCAATTGAATCTTTCTTCAGCAAAGATGCCATTCAATGGTGACTATAGCGGGAATGTCACTTATGCGGTATTGGATGGCGGAGCAGTGGAGGGCTCGGGCTGCCACATGAATGAAAGTGGCACAGTGTGGGGTTATGGTGATGATGGCCTAATGAAGTTTATGATGGATTTGAGGGAAATATCATCGATTTTATTACCAGTGATATACGGCCTTGTTCTCGTCGTTGGGATATCCGGGAATAGTTTAGTGATATACGTTATATTAAACAACAAGAAAATGAAGACCTGCCCCAACATGTTGTTTCTGAACCTTGCCGTCGCTGACTTACTGTTCTTGTTGTTTTGTGTTCCGCTGCAGAGCGCTGTCGCCATCTCAAAATGGCGCCTTATGATTGGGGACGTGTTATGTAAGATGTTACGTTTCACGACTTATGTCACCATGGGAGTGAGCGCCTATTCTCTTGCCGTCATTTGCATGTTCCGCTGCAGGGCGATAGCGTCTCCGATACGGGCGTCTCAGTTCCTAACCAGACGCCATGCCATTACCGTCAGTCTGATCGTATGGCTGGCTATGCTGGCTTTCAACATACCAACGGCTTTATATTCCCGGGAGATTGGCCAATGTAGTATGCACACGGAGACGGACGTGGAGTTCTATCTACTCTTCTCTATTATAAGCGGTATAGATTTTTTTATACCTGTGACCCTCCTCGCACTCTCCACGGTAGCCATTGTGTGCCACATCAGGAGAAGCAGGTTTACCCCGGAGAGCGAAACCCTGGTGGCCGCCGGTTATAACCCAAGAATCATCGTAGTCCTGGTGGCCGTGACCGCCGTCTTTGTGTTGTGCTGGGGACCGTTCCACGTTAACTTCATCCTCATGATGTTGGAGGTACAGGGGATTAGTCGAGCCTGGGTTGTGACGTCCATATCATCCATCGTACTGGCCTCGGCCAATTCTTGCCTTAACCCTATCATATATAACTTTGTTTCCAAGGAGTTCCGGAAAGCGTTCCGCCAAACCATGAGTACGGTGATGAGGTCACGGGAGCACAGCTGCAGTGGACATACTGTGGTCAGTATGAGGTCGCTCCGGACCTCTGCCAGAAACACGAACTCTTGCACGTCTAACGAGGTTTGAAGGGATTTGAGATGACATATTAACGTGTTGCTCTTAATTGTGATACGAACTTGAAATGCGGACTTAATGAAGTATGTGTCACGTCATTTTAGAGCGAGAAAGTCGAATTGCAAAAGTATTCTAAAATGTTAGGCAATATCAGTTTATCGTAGCTATTATGATGCATGGCAGAAGGCAAATGAGATTTTTTACGTCAACGAAATTCAAGTAACATAAAAATCATGATAATGAGAACTTGCTATCAGTCTGGTGCATCGTTTTGTCAGAGCTAGTGTAAGTTTTGCTCCCTCATGTAAGTTTACGTAAGTTGCTTACAGTGTTTCAAATACCTTAAAGATGCATTTAAATTAAATTTTTTACAAAAAAAAAAAAAAAAAAAAAAAAGGACCAAATGCCACCATATAGTTCCAAATAGTATAACTTTGAGAAACACCTATAGAAATCGTTTCATACTATCCGAAAAATGATATTTGAACTGATTGCTTGTTTTTTACTGTACATAAATGGGGCAGATAAGCAGGCCAGATAAGTAGGGCCAAAAATTTGAAAGGTGCAGTTTTGAACTTTTTTATCGCTGAGTGATTAATTCGGTTTACACCTTGGTATGTCGACTTAATTTGAGTTGTATAAGACACTAGTAGAAGTTATTTATGTGCTTTACTGGGAATCCAGTAATCACGCTCCACAAACTAGCCAGTTGATTAGACGAAATATAGTGTACGTAATACCTTTAGCCAAGTCTTTTGTAATCTTGTTCAGCTTTTAGCTTACTTTTTAAGACTTTAGTAAATCCGAAGTTGCTTGGCAACATTTACCTTTGTTTTGGTGAAAACGTAAAGAGGCTTACTTCTGAGATCGTTTATTGGGAAGGAGAGAATGAACAATAAATTATAACTGAGCATTGGTGCGTTTTGATTTTTTTTCAGCGCGACGTACAAGTAAATACAGACAATTCGAATCATGAATTCGTTAAATTCGTTAAATGGCGTTATTGGTAAAGAAAATGAACAGATGTCCAATGTCTGGCCCAGGTATAATAAAAGCTGCCCGAAATTCAGAAAGGCGGTTTTGGACAAAATTGTTGTAATCCAAATTACTTCAATGGATCTTATGTAGTAATACTGAAAGAACGTTACGTTACATTTAGTTTACCTGTGGATCCACAGCATGCCTCTCTTTGGTTGCAGGCCCGTAGCCAGGGGGGGTTCGGGGGGGTTCGAAAGAACCGCCCTTTTTGCTGGGAAAAGGTCCACTTTGGATAAAATTTGATCTAGGTACATGAAGTTTTCATGGGAAAAGGTCCACTTTTTCAGAAAACGAACCCCCCATTTGAAATTGCTGGCAACGGACCTGGGTTGCCTCTCTTTGGTTGCTATTTCGTGCTGCTTCTCTGCTGCCTTCGTCACATTGGAGTCTCAGGTGGAAGCGATGAAGAAAAATAATGAGCTTCCGATGTGATCAAGGCAGAGAGAAGATGCAAGAAACAAAGATAAATAGTGATGAGTTAGCATTGTAAATTAATGCCTTAACCAATCCCTACACATTAACTTCGATATTTTAACAACTTGAGACCCGGTCACTGAGAGGAGTTAAAGATACGCGTTGAAATGTGATGAATGGCATGCACTGACGGATTGGTAATGAGAGACAAAATAAGCACAGAATTCGAGGTCTGATTAATAACTCGACATTGGCCATTGACGTCAACACCAGGCATAGTACAATGCTCTCCTTCAACTCCGGCAAAACACCGTTTGTTATGAGACTTTCTCTGATGCTTCCCTTTTGATGCCGCATGCTTGCATGCCAAAATTAAAGGCACACTCCATTGGTTTGAAAATCCCCAAATGGCTATCTTGACATCAACAGCTTCTTATAAAACCTTACATACACGTTGAAAACAATCTAATCCCTTTAATGTTTTTTTTCTGGAATCTGATGTTGATACTTACATATAATAATGCGTTATAGGAATATAGTCGCTGGTTATAATCACAGGCCAGCCATTTTAAACCAAATCAACCTTAATGAATTTAATTAAAGGTCAAATCTAAGTGTACAGAGGGATGGATAAATGTTTCGTGACTTCGAGAAAATTGCTTATTTCCTCAGAAAATCCATTTTGGTGGGAAAATCCCAAGGAGTTACCCTTTAGTCGAGTTCTTGTTTTAAATTTCTTTTTTTTTTCACGCTCCGAGACGCATTTTTGACACCTTTCCTTAAAAGCAAAGACGGGACTGCTGACTCAGACCTAACAGTTCATACTTGCCATTGTGTGCCAGCTTATTAATTATATTTGCTTAATTGACCTTTGTTTCCAGTATGCGTGGAAAACAAGTGTGATTTGACAAACGACACTTGAGAAAAGGGCGTTTGGGCAATTACGAGACACGAGAGGGCAATTAAGGTACAATGTAGGTGCTTAATACTAATCGAAGGTTCGAAGCATGTGGTTTGGTTAACAAAAATAACAGAAAACAATCGAAGGAAATCTGAAACAACAAAAACAACAAAATGGCAACAAGCAAAACAAGACGTTCGCAGTTACGTGTCACAGTGACCTAGGTCAAGGTGACCAATATTGCTGATAAGAGGTTCTGTATGTCTTTTAGGTGGTATTATAACCTTAAGCCAATTTTAGGTCGCTAGATTCAAAACATAGATGATTTCTAGGGCACTGAAGATGGGTGGAAAGAGAAACCATCTCGAACTCATCCAAGAGCCCCGTAAGGGCCTTCTCTGTCGGATTATGTTCCTCTGGCTTTGTTCTTCCTCGAGGTATCGCATTTACAAACTAAGCATAAGAAATTTCCGAAACATACATGCAGACCATTTGTTTTGGTAAAGTGGATTTGTCATCTGTCATCAAGAGATAAACGCTTTAAAATCATGCTGATGATGTCTCTGGCCTACAAAAGTAGGTCAAGGTTACCCGTTAAAGGTACCCCCCCCTGCCCCCGTAACCGCCCCGCAAGCCCACCAGTGTGGCGGTGATTGGCTTGTAGCGTGCAAGCTTTTCATCACTGGTAACTTTGTACTTAGAATGTAAGCACTAACAGGTTTCTGGAAATCCTTCAAATATCCGAAAGACATAGGAAATAAATAGAAGCATGGTTTTCATGGTAATTATAAAATTTCGAGGTAACTTTCACCAAGTCTTTGATCTTCAAGAGGCACTTGTAAGTTGACAGTTTATCACGAACTAACATAATGTCAGCGTTTTATAGGCTAAATGTCACATTCGGTTTCAAGGATTTCTTTGTCATCACAGCAGCTTTGATTACAATTCCATGGGTAATGGGTTTCTATCACAAAGGTATAGTGCAATTGCGTCCAAGTATATTTTATTTCCACAGACTTTATTCTCTACCGTGAATCAATTATTTGATAGATAACAATAAGAGTTCCAATAGGCTCACTTTAATAATACCATTAGATAAAGATAATAATAAACGGATATAGTGATCCAATTTTCAGAAAACTCAAAACAATTATTTTTGACGAAAGCGTGTCAGCATTTCAGTAATTCTGACTAATAAGACGACAGTATAAATTGAGTATCAGTCGGAAGCTGACAGAGAGAGTTCATATACATATAGTTTTCTCATATAGCGGAAGCAATCTGTGAATGTCTATGCGAATAGTGTGAAACTGCTATGCTCAAAATTACGCGTGCATGGACACTTTATCCTGCTGTATGTCAGTGCAATACCCTTTTTTTTCTAAAAACAGATGGTCTTTTGTCTATAGCTTGGGAAATCAGTTGATACTTGAGAAGCCAATGTTTCGTCTGCTTACAGTCAGAATCCATAAGTGAGTATTCTATTGCTTATCAGCAGGGAAAAGGCCGACACACGCTTTCTTTGACACAAAAAAATCATCTGCAGTTGAGTATTCTATTTCAACTAAGCCAAAACTCTGCAGAAATTAACGCATTATATGAACAGTGGGATTCAAGTTTAAGATGAGCGTTGATGTTGTGCTGTGACGCAAAAAGAATATCCCCAACAAAGCTCAATCTAAAGGAAAATTGAATTATCCCAATCAGATAATAGACAATTTGACAAAATGGCATTTCAGTTTCGTTACGTTATTTGCCTTTTATTAGATGATGGTATAGAAATTATATGATATGATTGGTATGAGATGATATAGCCGTATTGCATAGCCGGATTCTACATGTATACACTTTTTCCATGCAGAACGAGTAAAATTTACGACGGACTATTATTGATCTCATTATTAGTAGTTCTTTACCGGCCTGCACACACACACACACACACACACACACACACACACACACACGCATTTCATCACACACAAGTGCGCATGCATTACGTTTCACGTTGTATTAATTTTCAAAGAAATTTTAATAACGCCTAGCTAAATTTTCATCGACAATAACTTCAATACTATTTTCAAAGTAGCTTCAATTGAAAGCGTCCATTTCGCTGAAAAATCCGGTAATTATAAGACGACACCCACAAATTTAGAAGTAAAATGACAGATTGTTGATGTATCTGTTTGGTTTAAAAATATCCTGGTTGAGGCCTTCACATAATTATTCTGATGTCGAAACAAAAATGGCAGCAATGAGCCAGCCGGGTACATCTATCGTTTTGATATCCCGTCGACCGAGGACAAGCAGATATAAATATCTAGTCCATTTTTGTCATCTCAATTAGGATTTTTCCCCATGCCCATGGATTTCCCAGGAGATGACAACTCACCTAAATAAACAATACGTTTTAAAATTTGACATGGCATGTCGAGTATTGGGATGATTGCCAATCTGATTCAGATATGATATCGTCAAGAAGTCCTCTACCAAAAGCCACCTGGGTGATGACGTCGTTTCTGAAATCCTTTGCAATAATTCTCGCTCACAGTACAGTGCTGAATGATACAAAGAAATCTGTGAATAGCTAAAATGGTATTCTTAATTGATAAACACCTTCACATATAAGGTGCAATCAATATGCTCCACATTTAATATCATGCCATGCTTTACATCGAACTATATCAAATAAATAAGAAGATAAATATCTACTGTGGCCCTATTAAAGTGTTGAACCAAGATGCTCAGTCGGTAATTGAATTTCTGCTAGACAACAGACAATAACCGAATGCACCCGTGACAAAGTGTTGACCTGGCTTGCATCGAACACTTACGGTGAATTGAATTCAAATCACATCTTGTAATAATCGCTGTTTGTTGAATCTTGTCAGCAAACTATATTGCTATGGAAACTTCGGCTGTGAAAGACGTAAAACAAAACGCAGTCGAACAATTAATGACAGACCAATTCCTCGATGTTCACTTTTCTTAGAATAACGCAAGCTGATAAGTATACTATACTGTAGGTATTTTCCATACAAAAATCTATTTAAACTGGAGATGGAATTTGTGAGCTCATAGTCTTCTTTTTCGTTTAGTTGTATTGGCTTTTTGTTAGGCGACATTCCAGTTTCATTTAAAACATTCCCGTTGGGTGGAGACAAAACTATTAAAATGGCTCGGTTAACTATAATGGAAGAGTGGTCCTGCATGTCATACGTTACAGACTAGCAATTTGATTACAAATTTAATTACGATTGTGTAACTCATGGATTAGCAAGGAGGACTACAATTGATCTGTTTCTATCTATTTTGCAATCCAATCCGTGTGACCTTCACTTGACCTGTAATAAGGTCAGGGCCATAATTTCAGTTGGAAAAACGATGCATGTAATGGAAAATGCTCCACTGTGAGCTTTCAGATACTATGCAGTGCGCTAACATTATGGAATTAGATCAGTGTCATTCATTAGCTTAGACATTTCCATTAAGTGTTAAAACTTTATTGTGCTTGATTTAGGCCTATGCTTCTTTTCCTTTTAAAAATACCTAAAGCTCATTTGTCCATTTATTCTAGCAATCTAATCATAAAAAATGAAAACGTATAGACTCAACCTCAACAGCTTAAAAGGGTAGGAAGCCATGCAAGGCTTTTTGTGTCCTTTCTCAATTTTTTTTTTACTTATATGGTCTCCCAGTCGTGCAAATGTGCGTTTTTCGAAACGTCATCCTGAGAACTACTCATTCGGCGAGGTGCATGTAGGCCTATATATATTTGAAATTTGGCATGATACTACATGCGGAGCATATTTTATATATCTTTCATACAATATGCTGCACATGTAGCATCATGCCAAATTTCATATATCTTACGTGTCACAATCTATAAGGAAGATCCCGACTGTGTGTTGATTATTTGACATGTACTCCGTTAACATCATATGTACCTAGTCAGTATACTTCACGTTGCTGTGCGAATGATGTAACGATATTTCTACAAATGGCTTTCTTATTGCACATGGCGTGATGCGATGAGATAATCTCTAGTTGATCACCGGTTTCACAAGCGATGCTGTCAGTGTCACCATGAACAAATGTAAGTGGCAGATGTATTTTATTACTTAAGACCAACGGCAACTCCCGCTTCTTCAATTGATGTATGGTCGAAGTAACAGACAAGATGCATCATTTTTGGATAGAATTTACAGGGATGTTTTTCTCCCACGACAGCCATTTCCTTCATATATCTAGAAACACGACTTTATAATCGAAATCTTCATTTAGAAACTTGGCAACGTAACGACCTTAGTTGACATACCACACTGAGAAAACAATGGGGCGCCTCCTCCTTCTGATGACGGTAAACGTGAAGACAGCTTCAAGGACTCCTGGAATAGACAGATGACTGTGAGGCAATTACAGGGCATCTGGGTACGCCACAGAGAGTTGACTTGAAATAAATCCTTTCTATTATTGTGGTACCTGGCGACAGAAAAGATAATGATGAATTAAGAGAAAAATGATAAATCAATGTCAAAAAAACGTGATGGGCTTTCCCATAGCACATTTAAAAAAAAGTCTTCCACGTTTATCATGTAGCTGAAAAGAGTAAATTAATGTCTACGTGTAGTATGCAGTTATCGTACCATTAAAAATTGGACGCATGGATTTTCTCATTAAGAGCTTATCTCGACAAAAAGGAAATTTATGGCCAATTCCCCAAGGCGTTAGCATTATGTAGATTATCTTGCCGTTAACACCTTGACTGGACAGGAAATGATGGTAATAGACATAGTCCTGGGTGACCGCCATCAAAGATAGTTTCTTTCTTGTTTTTCTACAAATAAATGAATGGATACATACTTGAAATCCTCATCCTACACAACTAATCCTCGCGCATTTATCTGGTGGGATGCGTTTAAGGGTGCTTTCCCAGAGATTTAGATCGATCTAAAGATTAAGTTTTAGATCGACCTAACTCCCTGGGGGTTCACGCTAAATTGCAGTCAGCCTAGCGGGCACCATAGTTAATTACCCCCTTACAGCTTTTAGTAGGAGGGACAGACGCTTAAACCGGCCAAGCTGACAGTAATCTAGTGAGACTCCCCACAGGGATAGATCGATCTAAAAATCTATGGAAATGGGGTGTAATACACAAGTGCTAAGAGTGCAATAGGGTTTTTCTAAAGAAAAAACAATTTTCAAGTAGTTGGTGTCCTCAGAGACACTGATACCCCCTCAAAGTGATATAAGTCTGCACAACAAAGTTTAGTGTGGTTCCGAGTCTTTTCTCCCTTATTTGAAGGTGGGAAACGGTGGCTAAACATAAAAAGTGGATTCCGCCTGTAAATATCACATAACATTTCAAACTAATACAAACAGGTTTAACCATCCCAAACCAGCCTGCGATCGGTGTTGAAGTTGAGTGAAAGTGTATTTACGTTTAAGTACTCAGAAGGCAAGGTACCCCAAGCAGCTTCTTAAAAACCCTCAGTGCCAAAGTTTTCATATTGCAGTTAACTCCAACCTTCAACGCTATCTAAACTTTTTCTGCATTAAGAACAAAGTAAAAATGTATGAATCCCCACTAGTACATTAAAAAGACGCCTGTAGAGCCGCTAAACCAGGCTAAATTTCATTCCTCCAGATTGTCTGCCAGTCTCGGCGCAAACCCCTGGGCGTCCTGTAACATAAGGATGCGCCAGAAAGTCTATTTAGTAGCCTAAGGGGTTAGGGTTTATGCTACATTTAGACATTTGGTCTACTTTGATCTCGTTTGATTTGCCAGGTTTAATACCAGGGGATCACCGAACATGCCGATCTCCCTGGCTTTTGCGGTATAAACTGCTTTTCATTGTGAACAATAGTGTCCTTGGCCACCAGGTCCTGGAAATAAAGTGAGCACTGGGCAAAATGCATTGGTAATCTACCTCACCTACGTCTACCAAAACATTCAATACAACCAAAGGGGAATAAAACTCATATCCTAGTTTTTTTACAATATGCGAATAGATTGGTAAACAATGAATTACGTATACCCCATTCGGATTACGCTGTCTCTGCACAAACTGGAAGAATAAAACGCAGGAGTGTGGAAAACTTATTTGGCAACGTGCATGCACTAAAAGAAAAACAGTTTATGCAGTCGTCGTCATATCAAAAGACTCAATCTGCACTTTAGTTTGGTTATTATAAATAATAATAATAATAGTAGTAATAATATAAGGGAAGTAAATTGATAATGATAAGTGACAGTGATACTCTATTGTTCTAAGTTGTTTTGACTTAGAGTCTTTCTAAATACATTCAACAACTCTTTAGTTATTAGTTTCTTCCCAAACAAATCATTCTTAAATAAATGCAATAATACCCAAGCCCTTTGCAATTTCCCATTGGTAGTTAAAATAACCACTGAAAGAGACATGTCATCAGACCACGTACATGTAAGTAAAGCCTCGGTCGATAATACACTTCCAAGATATCTGCCGGATATTGTAGCCATTCCGTGACGTCGCCTACAACAGACCATTTAGGGACAACAACAACAACGATAGAATACATACCATGATTAAGATACGTGCCTTCAGACAAGTCGGGTCATTTTTGTTGCATCTCGTTGACATAAAACGAAATTGGAAATTTGTTTCAGAATTAGAATTGCACATTCGCTACACTTGAAGTGGGTACGATACGCTATAAAGGCCTACATTTAGGAAAATTGCTTTAGGAAAGATGCTTTTAGATAAAATACTTATTTGAATATTATTAAGATATGAAGTAAACTCATTTATAGTAAAATATGGCTTTTTTTAGTTTTATATCCCACCGCACGGGCCTCTGGACCCAGAGTGGCCAAGTGTTTATCGTCAATTTTGCTGCATTGTTAACATTAGCAGGTGCAAGATAGTCAATCTGTGCCTTAACATTAGGACATAAATAACATAATATTTTTCATTGGGGCCATTCAGAGTAGATTATCCAAGTACTAACTGATCCGCCGACTAAATATGGCCGGCCAAACTTCAAAATCGATACCGCTGATGGTTTACCCGTCTCCACACGCGCCATTAAACGGATTAAATCTCGGCTCCTAGGTTTAATTGCTAAGTCCCTGGAGCGACGGCGCGTGTCTCTCTATTTCAGATTGGTAAAGTACAAAATTGTAAAAAGAGGTTAGATTCTAGTTTCCCTATGTCCGGGATACAATGTGATGAATAAGATATGCAGTGTTACTTGTACTTTCCTTAAAAGCTTTTAAAAATACACAAGACTTTGCCGGAGCGGTAACAATGTAGCTGTTATAGGACTGGAGTAATATGCTCCAAGCTCCGGTTTCCCATCTGTCTTACTCTAACCCCTCCCCCCCTTCACACTGGATGGCATCCTTTCTGCGTCCCGTAATACGGCTCCGTTTGTGAGTCTAAAAAATGCTTTACGTGCCGACAACTGACCGAGTATTGAGCATCCATTCTGCAACCAAAGTGATGCTTGTCAGGGCCGTAGCCAGCAATTTCAAATGATGGGTTCTTTTTCTTAAAAACTGGACCTTTTTCTATAAAAACTTAATGTAACTAGATAAAATTTTACCCAGAGTGGATCTTTTCCCAGCAAAAAGGGCGGTTCTTTCGAACCCCCCCCCCCTCCCCGAACCTGGCTACGGGCCTGCTTGTGCTTCCTTTCTACGACCACGGTGATACCGTCCAGGGTAAAGGCCCCTTAACTAATATAGCAGTAATATAGCAGCCAGCAATTTCAAAAGGTTTAGATCTGATTGCTGAGAAAAACCATGCTCAAGGATATCAGACATAAAGGTGAACGCTTTACATTTTCTGGTGTTCAGTATCACTCTATTTTATTCATGATTATCTTAAACATATTCGCATTTTTAGAGAGAAAACTGTGATTTGGCGCCAAACAAGGAAAGCATACGTTTTTATCAAACAAATATGTAAATATGGTAACTACGGTAAATATGTTAGTACTTCTATTAGCTATTTAAACAAAATTACTGAAGCTTTCTCCCGGACTCTCTCCACTCAATGGGATCATGAGCTTCGCAGCGTTTTCAATATATTTAATCGTGTTAGCTTATGTAATCAGCAATTCCTAATGGTGAAAAAAATTGGTCAATTTTGCCTTAAGTGTTCATGCTTCTGAACTACAATGAGGTTGTAACAGGTGTTACTGCGCCGGCGTAACATTAACATTTTCACAATGCAACAATGATTTCCCTTTTGTGCTACAATTGTACGTAACTGGATATATTGTTAACACTTATTGTCTTAGTTTTTTCATTATATGGATTATGGTCGAACACTAAATGTCTAGTATCACTTAAATGCTATCACAAAACCAATACTACTCGTAATTTAAATCGATAAAGTGGCATTTCAAAAGGCATTTCGATGATTGTCTTATGAGATCCAATAAAAGTACATATTTCTATAAAATAATTAACACACTTCAACTGGACAAATTAGATCAAGAGAGTGTTAATGTAGAGCAAGGCTTTTGCACAGCACAGCAAAGCGGTTACAATGTTCACCTAATCAGAGAAGTGTGACGATAAAGAGAAAAGGAACTTGGATCTACGACGTCACACTTGCTGTAAAACACAAACGCGAACGCGCGTACTTTTATACCTCGTAGACAGTGCCACCTCTGTCTTTGCACGTACACGACAAGAGCGCCATTTAAAGAAAGTGGACATATTGACCGTTTAACAAGGTTAAACAAGATCAAAGGCCAATTTAAAAGTAGGTTAGCGTTAATTTCTTATAACTATAGGTGATGTATCCTCTTTTCTCAACAGGAAAGTGGCTAATTCTTTAATTATAAAATGTTAGGCGCTATCTACTACTTTCAAAGAGGCACAGAAAGAAAAAGGATACACGTGATATGTCAGAGGTCTGCTTGAGAGGTGACCTTTCACTTCCCCTGGGAAACACGTTCCATCTCTTTTAAGGCTTTTTCCCTTTAAGGTTCTTTCCCATGACATAGTTTATCGTCACTTTTGCTGGTTTGTTAATTGTAATGAGATACGTGATGATCAGTTCGAATGTCCAACGAACTCTATAACTAAGTAGGATGTTATCATGAAAATCAGCATGGGCGAAAGCTAGGGTGTGACTTATTTTTCGGTACAAGCGTCTGGTATTGATTTTGTTACGAGGATATGAGCACCCTAATTGCGATGTTCCATTCAACAAAGGCAGTATTTTGCCTCTTTACTGATAAAATCATCAGTACACCTTTCAAGAAAATTTCCTGGTACTGTGCTACTTATTGTTCTAATTAATCATGCCTTAAAACGGTGCTGATAGCCGTTTAGGCGAGAGAGATTTGCTTGAAATAGAAGATCCTTGCCATAAAAACGCTGCTGTTGGGTCATCAGCTCGCATTAGCGGTGTCTTTTTGAGGCGACAGCATTATCACTTCACAGTGCAAGGTTTATTTCCGCATTATCAAAGCGGGAGGGGATGATCCGAACAATGGCATCACGTTATCCTTCAGGGATACCAGTTCGTTGCCATGCCAACGGGTATAAGTAGAGGTAAAGGAAAACCAACACTCAAACGGCCACGTAATTAATCGTTTGGAGACTGGCTTCAAAGAAAGGATAAGTGCATTGCTCAGAAATATCAAATTGCATTCTGACTTTGTTAAGCAAATTGATGAATTGACTAATGATCATATCTTTCTTGTCAGCGTCTTCAGATCATAATAAATTTTGCATTCAAATGACTATTTTCATTAAAGGCACCAATGAAAATAGTTTTGCGAAAAAGGTTATCAAATTTAACAAACAAACAAACGAAAAAAATTCATATGCATATTTTTTATTTTTTGATATTTTCTTGATGAATCCATTATAAGTGCTGTACAAAAATGTATAATTATGTTAATGATGTGACATGCGAGGCAATCTCTACAATATTCTTAAAACCAGTTGACCTTAGCTATCTACACTCTTATGAAATATATGTGTAACCATGAATCAGCAGAAAACACTTGCATTTCAGTATTTATAGAATGCGTTAATAGAGAAGAGTACTTTTCACAATTGGCATGCACTTTTAACTGGACCCGTCTACTTTGAAAGATTTTTGAAAATCAAACAGGGTGACTATTACATTAGGGACCGTTCACATGCAAAATCTATTTTCTAAAAATCTATTTTCTATTCGCGGTATCTTGTGATCACGGTATGTGCCCTGAATACTCTGCGGCGTAATTACTGGCAGCGGGAGCCAGTTACTTCCAAAGCTGTAATTAACTCTCGGCTGCGCTCGGAGTGAACACAAGATACCGCGAATGGAAAATAGATTTTTCATGTGAAGGGAGTCCTAGAGAGTACCCTAAACATGTCCCACCCTTGCCACGCCAATTCACTTAAAACAACAGCAGAAGGCAAACTTATGGAGAAGTTGTGAGCGGGAGTAGAAACCCTGTGATATAATTACATGAAAGGACCTGTAAAAGCGGGCTGGTCCAGTTAATGTACCGCTTGATGTGGAAAGGCCCCAAGTTATAAAATTACATCTCTTCTGTACTTTACTAGTACTATGCAAGGCTACAGACTACTGAAGCTCTTTATGTAAAGTGTGTGCTCCCAGGATTTAACCCAGCAGTTGATGGGTTACTCTACATACAAAGTACTTAAAGGTGGACACAACAAACTGGAGAGTTAAGAAGCACATGCTTTGAAATGTCATATGAAATTTATCAGAAAAATGGCTATATATTATCTCTGTGCTTTACTCACAGATAACAATATATCAAAATAGCTATCAGTAATCAATTGATCACAATGCTGTCAATGCATCTTCTTGTGAAAATATCGGTAACATTTTATACAATTCACTAAGATTTGAACAAACTGGTCCTTGTACAATACCCTATGAGAAAATGGACAATTATTGCAAGTGTAAAGTAGTACTTCCATCACTAGAATACAAATGTTGCATACATATATTGGCAGGAATTTTCTGGGCAACATGTAAACTAGAAACAGCATTTTTAATGTACTTGTGTTAAATGTTTTCAGTGGCGAATCATCCAGCAAGGATTTTGACTAGAATTGGATCTCGATAATGAACTACTACTGGTTGTTCATTTCTGACTTGTAATCGCCAGTTCCACCGAATACATTCCCATTAGAAAAATAAATGGTCATCCCAAGAACATTTTATCTTAAAATTAAGGTGGTTTATAGAATTTCCTCACATTTGCCTGCTGAGCTCTGGGGTCTGTATAGTTGTGAACTTTTTTTTAGTAGTTAATGATATACAATTACTGGGAACAGTATAGAAATACAGTTAAATATCTAACATGTGTATAATAATAAATATAGATGTGATTTTGATAAATACATTTCTATATGTCTATCTACATCAGTTTACATTTGTACAATGGTTAAAAGATAAAAGATACACTTCATGTAAATGAACTGTTTTTTTTTCTGGGAATAGAACCTATCTTTTCTTATAAGTTCCTTTCCTTCATAATGCTTCTTTAATTAAGCAGATTTGCTAACTGATCATGCAAATAAAACTGGACAGAATTAAATGCAAAGACTTACATACAAAATATCCTATCTATTGGTCCTCTTCATCCTTAACTTTCGCTCAAGATCTCTTTTACTTATTACACAATTTAACAATATCTTCGTTTGGAGGACTGAAAAATCACAGCACTTCCTCCGCAACCCAAAACTGAATTACTTTCATAAAACACTGTTTTCTCCTAATATCAGAAACATGTGAGAGACTAAATGCCTACAATGATATTGCAAAATCTTAAATACAAGTGAAGACCTTGCATATTAGCATAATGTGGATGATTTTCTTACATAAACACATAAAATGTATACTGCTAATAAAACAATACCTTGAAAATTAACTACAAATTATGCTAATTTCTGATATTCTTTTAAATCTTCCAGATAGATTAGTTTGATAGGTAAATTCACACACCATCTTTAAAGTACATGAAAAAAGACACTGTTTTGAATACATCCCTGAACGTAAGACCCTAATTTCCTTCTTTTATAAAAAAAGACAAATATGTCACTTTAGGCACTAAATAATTTGGACCATAACCTTTAAAAAGCCTCTATGAACAGCAGTAGTGGCAAACTTGCTTCGTAAATAAGATTAAAATTCAATGGAAACAATGTTTTCTGTGGTCACTTCACCACGTAAGCCAAGCCATTCTGGTGGACATGTCACCATGTAAGCCAAGCCATTCTGGTGGATGTGTCACCATGTAAGCCAAGCCATTCTGGTGGACATGTCACCATGTAAGCCAAGCCATTCTGGTGGATGTGTCACCATGTAAGCCAAGCCATTCTGGTGGATGTGTCACCATGTAAGCCAAGCCATTCTGGTGGACGTGTCACCATGTGTGCCACTCAATTTTTGGTGCAAGTTCTCTGTGTGAATGGCAATACTCTCAATTCCAGTCACTCTAACTAACAACCCTTAAGTGAACTCTGTTCCCAAATCTATTCTACTTGCATTTCACTGAGAATAAAAATAAATCATTATTTTCTCATTCAAGGCAATGGATATCTTACCCCAATACAAAAACTTGAAAAAATAAATATTCCATTTGAGACGTCTTACACCCCTGATTTCTGTTTTAATGGACACATCTTGTGCATTCAATAACATGGATGGAGCAACCCACTGAATATCTTAGGGGTGACAGGTTGGAGGGAAAACCAGGCATAGCATCACAACCTTCCATGTTATCTGAGATCTGTTTGGACATTTTGATATGACTTGTCACATTTGATGTCACTAAGTTATTTAATGTTGATATTCCAAGGCATTTTATCACATTTCTTTAATAAAAACAGTTTCTCACTTTCTTGGCTATAATATATCATATCAGCCACAATCTATCATTACCTATATTTTCTTATTAAAATGCCTTATTCTTATTTATTTTGTCCCCAAAGATACCAAGACTATATTTCCCTGTATAAGAAACATGATAGGCCTAACATGCAAACTTGATGTGAAGATATTTTATGATTTTGGCTTTCTGTAGGTTCTCATTACAGTAAAAAAACCTTTGGGGAAATTATTTTCTTAATACAATTTCACTGCTTCAGACAGCTGTATTTATCGTGCTTGGTAAAGGCACTTTAACCATTGTCCATTTTTTTCAAAATGTTTCTGGTTTTCCCTTAAATAGATGTCATTTTCGGGAAAAATCTATCTCTTCATACCACACACTGCTTTTTTTTGTGGTATATTAACCTTTATCACACAGCTGGAGAAAGTTTAAATCAACCTTTCCTCTGGAGGGGGTTTCAGCACATTGCCAAGTTCAACACGAGATCCTTGCATTTCCTGGCGACTGGGGCTGTATGTGCCTCGCGTGGCTCTCTTGCTGCGGGCCATCACCAAGAAGATTATTACAGCTACAAGAAAAAAAAAAAAAGAAAGCCCTTCTTATGAAATAATATAACAAGGGAAACATATATCAAAGAAATGAAGCCAAACAATTCTTTTTCCTGCATGTGTGCACTAAAGTTTTGATCATTATATAACAGGTGTTTGTATATTACAGTGTGTTTGGTGTAACAGAGTGTAAAATTGTACATGGGACAGTGTGTTAGGTGTAACTGTATAAAGTGGTACATGGGGCAGTGTGTTAGGTGTAACTGTATTAAGTGGTACATATGGCAGTGTGTTAGGTGTAACTGTATTAAGTGGTACATATGGCAGTGTGTTAGGTGTAACTGTATAAAGTGGTACATATGGCAGTGTGTTAGGTGTAACTGTATTAAGTGGTACATATGGCAGTGTGTTAGGGGTGATAGCGTGTTAGATATTACATTGAATTAGCTGTAGGACAATATATGAAGTATAACTTACCAATGACAATCAACAGGACCACACCCCCCACCACAGGGCCAATGATGACAGCCAGGGGGGTATCCTGGGTCGATCTCTGAAACACAGGGGAAAAATAGGCCACTTAAGACAGGTTATGAATATATTGATTCTTTTAAACTGAATGTGAAACTATAGTGTAACTGCTATAGAGAATTAATCTCGACATCTTTAAATAAGCATTGATCTTATTGATAAATTAAGTCATAAAACTGATATATAAGAGACAAGAAAGGCTTTGTTGAAACTGAAAAAACAGCCATAGAATGAAACATAAATACAAAACTGACTTTTGATATTATGAATAATAAAGTCAGTTAAAACAGTTCTTAATAGTGTTCAATACTTCCTCTTCCTTACCATGGTCTCACACCTGACTCCAGCGTAACCGTCAAGACAGGTGCATTCGGCGCTGTACATGCCCTCCTGTTCTCTGTAGGCCAGACACGACCCACCATTAGAACACACGCCTGGCTTACACGGGTCCTCGTACTCACAGTTAGGACCTGCAGCAAAGAACACAGCTTTAGATTGGCTTGTGTGTGAGAGGTAACTTACACAATATTTAATAGGTATATCATGTTATTTAAGTGGGTCTAGATCAAGGAGATGTAAAAATTAAATTTGTGTAATAAAATGTTCTGAAATCTTTAATTACCATGAGCTTAAGTACACAAGGGATGTCATTTCTCAACCCCACCCTTGATCTTAGATATGCAGGGTATCACAGCCTGAAATTTAGGGTTTCATTCACATTGAAACTATCATACGTAAATAGATCCAACTCTGCTTGAATACAATCAAATTAACAAATTGACATGTATAATTACAGGCATTTCTGTATTCTACTCAGTGCCAAGAGGAGACATGTTAATATGTTAATCTGACTGCATTCAGCCCCCATTCCCACAGATTTTAGATCGATCTATCCCTGTGGGGAGTCCCACTAGATTACTGTCAGCTTAGCGGGCTTAAGTGTCTGTCCCGCCTACTAAAAGCTGTAAGGGGGTAATTAACTGTCATGCGAGCTCGGCTGACTGCAATTTAGCGTGAACCCTCAGGGAGATTGATCCGGATGGATCGATCTAAATTTCTGGGAATGCACTCTCAGATCGATCTATGTAGATCAATAGTTTCACTGGGATAGAGCCCACAGACATTCCATTTTAACTTACCCAGGAACTGAGCAGTGCAGGTGCAGTTATAGGAGCCAAGCAAGTTGTTGCAGGTCGCACCATTTAGACAAGGTGTCTTCAGACATTCATTTATGTCTTCACTGCAGTTGACACCCTGCCAACCTAAAAACAAACAATAACTATCAAGATTTTCCTCTTCTTTGTGACTTGAAATAATACTTTATGAAGATAAAATACAATCAGTTTGCTTAAAAAAAATTTAAGTGTTCTTTTGTTTTGAAAAAAAAAATCAAAAACTGTTACAAATATAATACTTTATTCCAGTCATTCATTCTGAGCTACTGGCTGTTAAATACCAAATGGTGGTTTATTTCTAATAAATGAAGTATCCAGACATCTTATAAGATATATATTTATATAAATAAATTCAAGACAGCTGGTGACCATGGCGCCACCTATCCTTACCCTCCTCACACTGACAGGAATACTCGTTAACAAGATCGCTACAGTTGCCATGCACACAGGGGTCGCCAGCACAGTCGTCAATGTTAGTCTCACAGTTTGTGCCAGTAAAGCCTAGAATGCATGCGCACGCGTAGCCACCCTGCGAATTTGTGCAGGAGGCGTTGTTTTGGCAGCGCCCAATGGCACACTCATCTATGTCGTCTGCACAAGTATCGCCTTCCCAACCTGGAAGTTGAAGTCATGCTCTTCTGTTAGTGCGCCATGCACTGTCATGCTCAGTTAAGTTAAGATTAATATGAGACATGATTGCAAGATCTGCATTTGTATAACATCTTAACTGTTTCAAAGATTTAAGCTATGCGTAATCAATCACCAATAAAGAAATCTAATCACAGGTTTTGCATTCAGCAAAAGAAATTATCGGAATTTCAAGCTTCATTGTTATTTGTACAGTTGTATTACTCAACAGCAAGAAGAGAAATTTAAGCAAAATCGATGTGTTTCACACCAAAATCACATTATCATGAAGAGCCTCAATTCAAAATGTAGATGGAGCCACTTCCCAGCCAAATTCAACTAAAGGTGGAGCCACAGCTGTGACAAACAGTTATCAGGAACAATAGACTTCAGTGTTAACAAGGTATACATGAGGCAACACATGGTTTCAACATGTGTCAGGGTTTGGTTATGAATAAGCTCAGTTATTAAGCAACCATGCTAGTTTATCACATTTTAACTAACACAGCAAAAGTACTTTTATTTAAAGTTTTTGTTCTTTGAAAAAATTTGAAAATTTAAGGAAGAAGCAAAAATAAACAAATAAATAAATAATTAAGTCAGCTAAGCCTCAGAATTTATATCACAATACAGAAAGTACAAATGAAATGTCTTCAAGATTATCCGTCATTCGATCCTACCCTAGCCCTTAGCCTACCTGGACCACAAATACACTGGTATCTTGCTGGGTCATCATCACTACATGTGGCTGCGTTCTGACAAGGGTTGTCTGCACAGGGATGCTTTACATCACACTGTGAACCTGAATATGTGGTACAGAACATTAGAATCAGATATCTACAGATAGTTCCTACACGATGAAAAAACAAAACTTACTAACAACAGTATACCTCTGTTGTCAAAACTGGTATTTTTACTTAGGCCTGTGAAAAGGGTCTCCAAAACTGAAATTAATAAAACTTGTTCAGAGCTGTCTCTAATCCACATGGTCCATTAAAATAATCCTCCATTTTATCTTTTATCTTCAAATCAGGTACATCACTAGGCTTTAGGTCTTAGTTCATATCCACTTTGCAAATAACCTTGATTTCTCTTAAGGTCACGATTCAGTTATAATTACAATTAACATTCTATATACAACTGGGCACTTGTCGAGACAGTATACAAGACTTGTAGCCCATTCACAACAGCAGACTAACAGATCCGTGGGTCAAATATGGCCGACCCACTTGAAGGCTTGTGTAATCCCTTTGGGGAATCCATTTAGTGTCTTATCGGGAATTAAGCAGAAGACTTTTAAATGGGTCGCCAAACTTGATCTGTGGATCTGTTCTGAATATGCTGTTGGGGATCTCCACTGCACTTACCAGCGTAAAACTCAGGACAAACACATAGCCACTGCTGGGCCTGAGTGGTCGAGTTATCGAACACTTCACACGTAGCGCCATTTTGGCACTGGCTGAAAGAGCAGTTTGCAATCTCACAATCCTTCCCAGAATACCCCAGCAAGGTGGAACAGTTGCAGAAATAGCTGCCGACCAGGTTGTAGCAAATGGCGCCATTTTTACAAGGCCGTTCCGTTTCACATTCATTGACATCTTCAGAGCAGTTTTTACCTGTAAAAATTTGTTATTGGACATCATTTCAAAACTTCTAGTTGAACAAAATTGTCTTAAAATAACAGCACTATAAAACTTTTCTACCAAGTGTGTTTAACTACTAGTAAATTATTCATGTAGCATATGTAATTAGTTCCATAAAGGATTTCTTTACTGTTTCAGCATGACCCCAGGCGATTATGACAAGATGTGTCAGTCTATGAATAATACAGCTGTCAAAAGAATGAAAATGAAGTAACCAATAAATATGTACCAAGTGCATATGTTACAGTTTTAAAAAGATAAGCTAAACACATATGCACACAGGCTAACAGAATACATGTTCTTGCACACTGAGAGAGAGAGAGAGAGAGAGAGAGAGAGAGAGAGAGAGAATTACCCTGATATCCTTTGTCACAGCTACAAGTATAACTTCCTGCTGGAGCATTTTCACAGGTGCCGTGGACACAGGGGTTTATCTCCGTACACTCGTCTATGTCTCTAGAGCAGTTCCACTCCGCCCAGCCTGGGGAATAAAATGAATGGATCAGTAACTGGGTTTTTTTAAAATCCCACTGTTTTCAACAAATTTAATAGAATGAAAAGCAGGGAAACTTTATTCATGATTCATGCACGCAATAATTTTAGTTCTTACTCCAAATACACAAAACATTTAATGTCAAACCTTTTTTGTTTAATTCTCAAGTTAAGGACAGTGTTGTAAAGTAGGGCTGTTTACACAAACACAACTACAGCAGGGTGTGAAACCTTGTCAATACAACCTTATCCATTTCAGTAATGCAACAGTTTTGTCTCACTTCATTAAGCAAGTGGTACTCCTCACAGAAAAGACATTAGAAGATTACATTCCTAAGCAGAAGCCAACAAGTGCTTTTGCGGGTAATAAAAAAATCTCATCTCTAGTATTGGGTGTTTAGAAAAGATGCGGACAGCAGCAACTCCTCTCCATATTCTTCTATAGTGGAAACCACAAGGCGAAAACTACTAAGGTTGCCAAGAAAGGTATCTTTGTATAATTAAAGTTAAAGAACAGATAGAAATGGTTAGATTATGATACAGTACAGGAATGTGGTTTTTCTGTTTTTTTCCTGATTTCAGATTTTTAAACTTCATTCTGACATACTTTGGAACATTTTCCCTACTTACCTGGATTACAATTACAAGTGTATGTGTCTAGTCCATCCACACACTGACCATGTCCACTGCAGGCGTTAGCTGGACAGTCGTCCCTGTTCACTGTACAGTTCCTACCTGAGTAGCCTGGAGAAAGAGAGAGAGAGAAAGTGAGATATGAAGTGTAATGTGCTGATCAACTTATCCCTTGGCAACAGAGAACAAAGAGAAAAACCTGCCAGAATTTGTGCATCCTTTACAAACATGATTTGAGAGAGAGAGAGAGAGAGAGAGAGAGAGAGAGAGAGAGAGAGAGAGAGAGAGAGAGAGAGAGAGAGCAGGGAATGATGATTCAAAGTTTCATCTTTGACAGTACCACTCCACCACAATAGGCAGAATGCCATTTTCTAGTCTTAAGTGCCAGAGTTTTCAGGTAATAAGTCACACCTGTGACTTTAATACTCTGTCACAGAAGGAACATTCTTCCAACAACTGAGCTTATTCAAAATTAAAGACTTTGAGGAGCAGACAAACTCAAATCAATGCATATAATAGTGACTGAGCATCTTTCTTTCCACTGTTAGTTCACATTTCAAACTTAGAATTTTTATATTTCTGTAAAAGTATCATAACAAAATAATTACAATGCTCTCCATGTTAAAATGATTCTATGAATACAGTGAGGTAAATATCACGATATTGGCTCAGAAGGAGTTGTAAGCACAACCATAAACAAAAGATAAGTGTTTTTGCAAGGTCCTCACCTTTAGAGCAGTTACACTGGTAGGTAAATAGCGTGTAATCGTTTATACAGGACCCTCCATTTTGACAGGGTGCGTCCTCGCAGTAGTTGATCATCTTCTCACACAGTTGTCCCTCAAAAGGCCGAACACAGTTGCACTTAAATAGAGGCTGGAATAGAAAAGGTACTTCCTAACCAATAATGAATATATTCTGTCTTTGCTAAAATGCTAAATACTGCCAAAGAAGCTGAGATGTAAACTTCGCTGCACACTTTCAATATTGTTTCAACAAATTTGTCCACATTCTTAGAAAACCTAGCTTCATCATTACCTTGTCTTGTAACAATGTTTTCAGTAATCCGTAGCTTCAACTCAAGCTGATAAAACTTACCTAAAAAGTTTACAACACAATCTATGACAGAAAACTATCTAAAACAGCCCAGATAAAGGAACAGAAAATTCTTCATTCTGTGCAAATAAAAACCCCTAAACACGGTAATAAAGCATTCCTGCTGTCTGTCTGCTTTATATCTCCTATAATTGTGCAGTACTTCATTCATACAAATGATTCAACAGAATCAACTACAATAAGACTTACTTGCAGAGTGAAGAATAATTTTCATGATAGAAACTACAGCCTGGTATCTTTGAGAACTCTGTGAAGGGTGTGATAGCTAATACACGTCCCACCTCATAGACCATGGTGACAGCTTGCAGTTCTCAATTATACACCAACTGGGCATATATGCCTAACTTCCCTGTGCCCTAAGTGAGGATAACTAACATGGGCGCCCATGTAGTATCCACAACGGTCCCTCCCAATGCATTTATACAGCCCTGGACCATGAATACTTAGTAAATATAAGAATAGTAAATAATGTCTCCCCAGCTGGCCAATTTTCCTGGCATAAAAATGTGATGACAAGAATCATAGATGGAGATAGATCAAATTTAAGTGGCCATGATTAACGTGGGGATTGACAGATGGCAGGGTGACATGAAAAGCTACAGGAATGCGCTTTATAGATTGTGATGTCTACAACAGATATATCTAGCACCAATCTCTAGTACAAAAAGATATTTCAATGGGTGTCCATCATGAAAGAGTGCCCTGATAAAATTCTGTGTTGTCCCGTCAGTTTCTCCCTTAAATTATGAAGGGAACACCGTAATTCCCAGTGCAACATGCACCTTAAGATTTTATGCAAATAATGAACCAAGTGAGAAATCTTTCTAAAATGCGGTATGCTTTAATATGTTGTGTGAACAAAATAACACATAATTACTTGGAAGCAGGCACTTAATACCTGGTTGCTTTATACATAATCTGCCGACAGCAAATATATTGAAATAAGGCTCAAAATGATAGACATTTCAATGCTGCCATACTTTCTTATTTCTAATGGAAAAGGTATTTATACATCCAAATGATTGTTCACTCATTTTAGTAAGATTCAACTTATGTGACAGCTTTAGTCCCAATCAGTTTAGAAAATACGTAAAACCAGAATTCTATGGTTGATCCCGATGCAAGTTCAATTTGTTCAAGGTTCGGTGTCTACATATATACGCAAGTGAACACATAAAGAGAACTAATTGAAGTCCCACGTACAGTTTTTAACTGTAACGTGACATTTACTTCTAACAAATAACATGCACTATAATTCATGTCTCAAAAGGCTCTAGGAAATGTTCACTTTAGCTCATTTGCTAACTTAACATCATGTTGGTTTTAGAGAACAATCGTGAAAGACAGAAGTTATGTAAAGTTTAACACTGATCGAGACGATACCCAACATTTATATCCAATAGTTTTTTTTTAAATAATGCCCAAATAATAAACAGTACATCATTTAAATAGTCAATCTGAAGATGGTCTGAACTCAAACAGCCCACGTCAATCGCAGACATGGACCTGGCCTTCAGAGTGACAACAACTATATCAGTTTAAACATAAATCTTCAATTAAAGGTAGAACTGGATCATAAAATGTCTAAGTGCTTTGATGTGCCCCTTAACAGTCCCATCAACTGCCAAGCCATGACTTAACATGGTCATTAAATCCACCTGACCATCATACTAAGGATAATTTTAGTTTGACCACAATAGCTGGACACCCACATAAACTTAGCCATCTTGTTGGGGGGAGGGGGGGGGCTGTGGCAAAAGTTAAAAGGTTGAAGGTTCGAGAGTCCAAATTTTTGCATGAATAAAGTGTATAGTGAACTGGCAATAAAATTTAGTTCATCAGAGGTGTGTACATATGATTTTTTGAACCAAAGAGCCTTCAAACCAATGAACCTTTAGATTATCGCGATGCCCCTTCTTGTCAGTTGTTATCTAAAAACTACTCTTTCAAGGAGACTTTTGTGTAAAGTGCGTATGTGTAACATGTTAATTATTGTGTTTATGGTGCATCATGCATAATCTGTTTTTTATTATCCAATTAAGGAAAAGAATTCTGCACTGTGCATCTTAGTCTACAATGATCAAGTTGAATTGTTTTTTCTTACTTGATCCCTAGTTGTATGCATTCAATAGTTTTCACATAGAACAGCTACTCCCCGTGTTTTCCCATAGCATACTTTATCAGGACAGGTAATATTATATTATTATCACTAGAACACTCACCTGTCCCGGCTCTGTCTCATTGCGGTTTATATCCACACACGTTGCATTGTTTTCACACGGCTCAGAAGCACAGGTGTCACTGATCTGAAACAGACAGAACAACATACAATCATTTGAAAACATTTCAAACCATTCGATACAGTATTATATTAAAGGGGCCAATTTAAGCTGTCTTCTGGGTCTTCCAAAAGATGGTCAGATTTTCAGGTTTCCATTGACGGGTATCTAATTTTCACTGTCGGAAGATGGTCAAAAATGGAATATGCATCAACAAAGATCATTTGAAACACTGTCAGAAAATATCTCTGGATCCGTCTCCCTGTATTATGCTGAAACCTACCAACTTGTAGTTATTAATCTGTGAGAATGTTCTGAAATCATCCCTTGCTGCACACAGAGGCAGGCTTGGATTGTGACATCCAGCACATCCAGTCTCAACTACCGCAATTACATCATTCACGCCTCAACTATTGCAAACCTGTTGCGTCTAACTGGTATCACATGCTGGTTTTTTTCCTTTATCATTTAAGCAAATAAGCACAATTCTTTATCAACGAGGCATTTTAATAATGATAATAAGGGATGTTTACAGAAGAGTCTGATAAATAATTTCCTAACAAATTTGGATTTAAATATTTTATGGTGGTGTAGAGGTTTAAAAAATGAAATAGGTTAAAAATAAGTGCTCATTGAGGAATTAACGGCAATTTCATGCTCTTTTTTTGTATTTTTATATTTATTTTCTTTTGACAGGCCTTGCAAACATGTGACTGTACCAAAGTGGCCCAATTTGATAAGATTATTGTGTATGAGATATATGTACAGTCCTTGCTAGCAAAAAGAGAATTCTGCTCAACACAAAAAGAACATATTTAAATTAGTTAAAGGGATAACATCTATTTGCTTTGGCCAAATGGTTGAATTCATTCCTACATTTAAAGCTAGTTCATGTTTTTTTCCTAAACATTTTTTTTTTGTAATAATCTTTTAAAAGATTATTATGGAGGTATAGCCATCTATGAAGATAGCCATCTATGATGGCAAGCACAGATTCCAGAATAATTGCGATAACCACTGTTTTGGCAGTAAAATGCAATTTATCATATTTCTAAGAGCTGTTTGCAATGTATTTCTCATGAAATATGAATCTCATACTAAGAGTTGTTCCCATTTAAGAAAGTCACACACAAATAAAATAACAGAATACTTACATGTGTTTCACATACTGGTCCAGTGAAATTAGCAGTACAGTTGCACTCAAAAGCGTTCACTTTATCAATACAAGTGGCGTTATTCTGGCACGGACTAGAGGCACACTCGTCAATATCTGTCTGACACCTGCAAGATAAAAGAGGTTTCGGGCTGGAAGTTTTAATAAAATAAAATAAAATAAAATATAATACCTTAATGGAAATATTGCTTACCATCTATCACTTACCTTTCTGTTCAATATTCCTTTGCTTTTGCCATTGTTTTAAATCAGAAATGAAATTTTAGAGATGTGGCATGTGCCTTTGTATGTGTGTGCTGGGGGTGGGGGTGGGAGAGAGGTTAAGGCTTTGAATAAAATATATATAAGAATACAGATATATATATATCAAAGATAAGAGCAATTTACATTGTTTCAAAACTTCAAAAATTAGCAGTAAAAACATATTGGTTGCCCTTATCTCTTCTGATAAAATATATCAGATAAATCTGGGGTGAATCAGGACCAAGATCTAAATGTAATTTCCTAAAAGGCTGATATCAGTTTTATGCACAGATTTCATATCAATACCACAACTTCAAACTGAACTGCAGCCAAGTTGAAATCATATCAGATTAGGTTACTGACTTTATATTATAATATAATTGCATTTAGTTGTTAAATTAAATGCAGTGCTTCATACAGAGACTTGCTTGATCAATTTTAATACATATATAATAATAATAATAATAATAATAATAAGATTCTTATATGGCGCCTTACATTCTATCTCAAGGCACCTTACAATAATGGCTAATATACTAAAATCATTAAAATGACTACAATATTTANATACATTAAACTTTTTCACACAAGTACTGAAGAGAAAAATATTCCAAAAGTGCTGAACTTTGGGGACACAACTTCAAATAACTGACTCTAGCCAATATAGTAAACCCTACAACACTAGTACACAACATACAATGTCTGGACAAAAAGTTTCCTCTCATTTTCAGGCACAAGTACCTTCTTATGTAATGAAAGAAAGACAAAGACATGATGACGGGTAATTTCAGGTACAAAGATAAGTAAATAGGTCTCAATGTTCCTGAAGCTGATATTGTGACACATTAGCCAAGGTGACACTGATATTATAATCAGCTAGGTTTTACACTGTCTGCTCCAGTGAATCTGTATTCCTCAGAGCTAATAACAAGAGAGCACTGATAACTTTGCTGAAAGCCGTGTCCAACAACAGTATCACACAGACATAAGGACCTAGATTATCTATTCTGTGTCAATATAAAATGATTTATCTTGACCCATACTTTTTTACTGATATAATCTACCTGGTTTATGCAAACTTTAGCTGAACACTTCTAGACACATTGCAGAGAAAAGCCTCTTTTGTACCATCCAAGCCACAACACTAATTCAATAAGAGTCAAATTCTATCTTTGTTATATTCCAGAATATGTGTATCACCTCTGGCAAGTTTAGCAGACTAAATCTTTCCCTACTCACTGAACTCCAGGCAAAGAGAAACTGCTCACCACACAAAGAAATAAGAGTGAGGACAGCATTTTAACTCGATTTTTGCTCCATGTTCAGCATAACTTCCAACTCGAGCAACTCATCTAATGAGCAAAACAGAAATTCCGATAATTGGTGGCAAAAAATCTGATGTGAACTTCTTCTCCACCATATTCTTGGCATAAGAGTGGTCTCCCACGAAATACCAGAATGCACAAAGAGAACAAATATATGTTCACCCTACTACCACCATTTTATTCACCTCAAAGGAAAGTCTCCAACAGATAATCCTTTAGATTCCCAGCACAAAACAAACCACTGACAATACCCATGCCCTGCTGGTGCCTTGTTCACCCCCTAAAACCTAAGCCAAAGTTTCCAACTGACAACAAAACTTGGTGAACTTTCCCTGACTTCACCACGCACCTCTCTTCACCTCTAACTTAGCAATATCTTCTTAAAGCACTTGAAGGTTATTAAAGTTCACAAGTTTGTTTCCAATTTATTGCCTTCTGTGTGTGTGTCCTGTTGGAATGGAACTCCAGCATCCTCTTCAGGAGATACAATCAGACTGGAGAAAATAGCTTCCACTTTGAAAACTTTTTTTTAAATAAGTGACAGCAAGTTATTTAGAAAACAATGTCCACATCTCCTGTTCTAGATATAATATCACTTCCATTCCCATAAACTGCCTGGCGTGACTTCCTACAAAGAACACACTGGACACTTTATCACTGTGCTTAGATCTACTTCCTGTGACGGATATATAATATGCTTCTACATGACGAATGTCCTCCAATAAATTGTCCACTAATGATGATGATGATTCTTAAATCCACCATTTTTCTTCTGCTATGTAGCAGTGACAATTCACTTACTAGTTCCCAGTGTCACTGCTTTGATGGCTCTGTCCCATGAGCTTGTTAACTGCAGGTGACGGTTATATTCCTCTCCAGGTGAAGTCTTCATAACGACCCTGTCATAAATCCTGGATCCCGACCCCTAGCCTCATTTATCACCAGCCCAAACAGGGATTATTCATGTATTTTCCTGAGGTTGGCATGCAGCCCTGGGGCTCGTGATAGACTGCACAGTCTATGAACAGGTGGTTGTGCATAGAAATCCATGTTATATGAAAACATTTGTAAATGTACTATACCTGAGCATGTATAATCAATGAGGTGCTCTGTGCATGGTAATTAGGCACTACAAAAAGCTATAAAGGTGCCTTGGTACAAAGTTATTGGGGGGAAAATTAATTGTAGGTAGGGTGGGAGATATTGAATGGTGGGATTCTGATATCTTCTGATTTAAATCATGCTCTGTGTTTGTTGGATAAAAAATATCAGATAGAAATGTGCTTCATTCATCAAAATCTTTCATGAGTTCCCGTTAATCTTTTCATCTATCTGTATAAATTTCTTTGACCTGCTTCTCCCCCAGTTGATTTTTTGTTCACTTTCATGTTCATGTCAAGTAGCTGTGTGTTTTTTAAGGTAGGGAGAGTCATAAAATACAGTAATATCAAGTTAATATTTATACATGTCAATGTATGAACTATGGCTTTTCATCAACCAACAAGGGAAAGGAGTATTTTGTTTTTGTTTGATGGTCTATGTCATATTTTCACATTGTTCGGTTAATAATTTAATAACATTTGTATTGAGTGTATAAACATCCCAGGAGCAAATATAAGGATCATAGTTAAAAGAACACTTCATTAAAGTGAACAATAGTTTGTGGATTCATGTGAATAAATCTCTTTAGTACCTTTATGCTAATGAAAAATTGATTTGACTGCAACATCTGGAAAGACTGCCACAGTAACTAACCTAGTGCTAGGTATTATTACTATTACATTCCTTTAGTTTCAGGTATATTCTGTTGAAAGAAGCATGACAAACAACAGACCTAGATCTGCGCATTTTGAGAACCACGATACTGTATGCAGTACTGCAGGTGGCTACAATAAAAATCAATTTTCTCTGAGCTAAGACCTGTGAGACAATGTACCCAACAGTTAAAATTTACATTCAGATTTGCAATGCCTGTAAATGGATGATCAGTATGACTACAGTGACATGATGTCCTCACTATGAGGTGTTAATTTGGTAACTGGTCACTTTGTGGTCAAGTTGTCATGGCAACCATCTAGTAACAGATACTGTGAATCATATAATAGATTTTTTAAAGTTGTGTATATATCAGCTAAACTGCATGTCTAATGATCTTCATGCACTTAGGAAAAGGGCTTGATCAGAACAAAACTGATCCAGAGATCACATATGGCAAGCACTTGACAATGAATTCCCCGCCTCCCACGCATGCTGTCCCTGCAGGGGCAGAACAATTACATCTTGACATGCTTTCAAGTGAGTTGTACCATATTTGATTCAGGGCTTAGTTAGTCCGTGGATCAAGTTGGTTCTGAACAGTCCCTAAGACTGCAGCACTCACCTGGCATCAGTGTACCCGGCCTGACAGGTACAGGTGTAGTTAGCAATGCCGTCCACACAGGTAGCTCCATTCTGGCACTCGTTACCTGGGCAGTCATCGATGTTGTTCTCACAGAGACTTCCATTGAAACCCAGGGGACACTGACAGGTGAAGTCATTGAAGATGTCCACACAGGTGGCTCCGTTCTTACACGGGCTAGGAGCACAGACGGGGTCCGGGGTACAGGGGGTCACTATGCTGGCCTTGGTCATTACCTGGAACTTCTCCAAGCTGCTGTCATTAACCAGTGCGGAGTTGAAGAAAAACGGGAGCAGGTAGCGCCCAAGTCGGACCTCATCCATGCACCCTTTGAATTTGCTCAAAGCAGACTGTGTGTTTGTATTTGGTGATATGGCGACAGTGGTGTCGTCAATGCCACCCAGGAATACCATGTCACTGCCTCTGATCACCTGAGCCAGAGTGACCGCTTGGACGGGCTGGGGCTTGGACTTCTCGTACTGACCCTGGTCTATAGAGAGAGTCAGGTGGGTGTCATTGACCACTATGGACACGTTGTGGTACTGACCATCAGTGACCGCCCAGTCTGTCGGCAGCTCAGATCTTTCACCGAGGTTGTACTTCAGTTTCAGCTTACGTTCGGAGACTTCGATGGTGAGGAACCTTGACGCGGCTGCATTGCTACGAGCATGGAAGATGATAGCATTCTCTTTTCTTGTGCGGAATTTGAGGCTCATGTGGTTGAAGGTGGTGGTCGAGTTGATGGTGTTGTTGTAGCGGAGGAGACTGTCCATTCCATTGAATGTGGCCTCTGTTATACCTGAAAATATAAATATACATTGTGTAACACAGGGATATTATACATCACATCCGTCATACAAGATTAAGAGAAGCTAAAATAAATGTCATTTAATCAATTACATTTAGGTTGTGAAAAATTACGGTTTTCAACCTACAGAAAAAATGCAGGCAAATCCTGAAAATCAGCAGCTTAGGCACATTTCTCAGAACCCTTTTCAAAAAGATGGATGGACTTGTCACTTTAACCTTCATTCCAAACACATTCAGTGTACAACCTGTCACACCTAACACAATGTCTCCATAGCACATCCAGTGCTGCACCACAACCTATCACACCTAACACAATCTCTCCATAGCACATCCAGTGCTGCACCACAACCTATCACACCTAACACAATCTCTCCATAGCACATCCAGTGCTGCACCCTAACTTGTCACACCTAACTCAATGTCTCCATAGCACATCCAGTGCTGCACCACAACCTATCACACCTAACACAATGTCTCCATAGCACATCCAGTGCTGCACCCCAACTTGTCACACCTAACACAATGTCTCCATAGCACATTCAGTGCTGCATCACAACCTATCACACCTAACACAATGCCTCCCACCATCTCCCTATACTTACATTCATAACCATCAGCCAGGTCCCTGCAGGTGGAGTCCTCTGGGCACTTGGAATACATGCAGAAATCCAAGGCACTGCAGTTCTTACCCTTGTAACCCTTGGGGCAGTCACAGCTTTAGAAAGAATATTAATATATATCATGCTAAGCACTTGGAGAGAAAGAAGAAAAAGTGCCAATCAAGGAATGTGAATATACCTTATCATTTCAACCCTTGCAGAGTTACAGTTTTTATCAAATTAAAATAATTACTTCACCAATGGCATGCAATTCATAACCATAATTATATCTTCTTTCAAATTATAACCAAACTACTGCCTTACTGGCTTTTCAAATATTTAACAGGATAAAAAAAAAAAGCATGCCAAAAGCACCAACAAAACTGCAGCATTCAAATTCTTATGAAAAAGACATGGAGAAATAAATAAAGACTTCTTTGACTGATAGATTTGACATCTAAATACCTCTCACAGAAGATGACTCGGAATATACCAATAATCATGCAGCAATTGGATAAAACAGCTAAGGACATAATTTATCAGGTAAAATATAGCTCAATCAAATAATTTCACCTTCAAATTAGAACCACAAAATATCTAATCCCAAGCAAGTATTATAAAGCATTAATTTTCCTATACTTACATAAAATCGTTAAAGAACACATTATTACATGTGCCGTTATTTTCACAAAGATTTCCAGTGGCGCAGAGATCGTCCGTCTGCTCCCCTTCCACCACACCATCCAGGGTCACCGGGTACGACTCGTTTAATTGGAAACTTTCGGGAACAGAAACGTTGTAAAACAGCAGCAGTTTGTCATTGAGCCGAGCGTCCTGGATTGTACCCTTGAAAGGTTCCTGGACGGTAGCAGAGTCAGGGTTATACTCAACAAGCGTTTGTCGCCTGCGACGCCCATTGGAGGAGGAGCCCAAACCAGGCAACCCACCAACGTACATGTTTGCTGGATTCAGCAGGGTGGCTGTCATGGTCTTTCCTGATAACCTGACCGAATCGATTCGGATTTCTAATTTGTCACGGTTTTTATCAACTTCGATCAAATGTTGTGAACCGTCATTCAAATTGCTGCCCAGGTTGTCTTCATATTTTTTATATGATCCATCCATAGTGTTGTACAGATTGAGAATAACATGCAGACTTGTGCCTTTCAACTCAGCAGATACGAAGGCTTTGTCACCTGGGTTATTGGTATTGACGCCACCCAGGTAGAAGATAAAGCCGTCAGGTTGGCGTGTGCGTATAAACATGCTGATGACATTGACATACTGAAGGAGATTTTTGTCTCTAGCTGGAATTGTGAATTGTGCCAGACTTGACGATGAACCTTGACTGAAGGTGGCAGCTGGGAAGGCTGGAAAAGATAATGTTATGGATGTTATTACTTGAAAATATTACAGTCACTTTATTAAAAAAATGACAATGGTCATTTTCAAGGCATAAACAAAAGAATCAAGAAAATTGTTTGTTATAACTGTATAAAGAAATTGTACAAGTTTTTTTTTCTAGAAATCAAGTGGTGATGCTGGACATTCAAACTCTATACAACAACAAATTCTTAAGTGAAAATAGACATATCTCACTCGGCACTCTTCTCTCACTTACTCTGGTTACACTGGGGTCCAGTATACTTCCTCAGGCAGCGACATTTATACTGCCACCAGAGGTCAGCACATACACCCTTGCCGCTACACGGGTCGGGAACACACTGGACCTCCCTGTTGCATCCTGGGTAAACTCCCACCAAAGAATTCGGCACATCTTGAGGAACAACCAACTGCCCGTTCAACACAATATCTCTGGTGCAACCAATGAATGTGACTTCTGATTGGTCAATTGCCCCTGCCATCACTTTACTACCAATGTAGGTCGTGCCGAAGGTGAGGGGGGAACTTACATTGATATTGTCTTGATAAGTACACACGCCACCTGGACAATGATTTCCATAGATATGAAGCTTTGTGCTCCCCGCTGAATTCACGGCAAGTTCGATCTGGTGCCACTCTCCATCTTTTAATCGTTGATTCTCCGATGCAAAGCTGACAGGATTGCCTGTGACCTGGTTAAAGGTGAACTGTAAGTTGTGTCCTGCTAGCGTCAGGAGCATGCTGTCGCCAGATGGTAACTGGTGGTACATCAGGACGCCGCTGAGCAGCGTGGTACGCAGCCACAGCACCAGGGTGAAATTCGACCAGTTTTGTGTCGAATTTAACACCATGTAGGAGGTACCATTGAAAGAGGCTGACGTGGGAACTTCACAATAGAACCCAGTGAACCCTGACGGACATGAGCAAGTGTAGTTATGCACAGCAGGAGTTTCATTCACCAAATATGGCCGGCAAGTGGCGCCATTTTGACAGGCGTTATTTGCACAACCAATCAGCTGTACTGTGCAGTTCTTTCCGCCATATTCCGTCCCTTGTACAGGTCCTGCACACTGACACGTGTAGTCTGCCAGTTTGTCTGTGCACGTGGCTCCATTTTTACATGGCTGGTACTCGTCGCACTCGTTGATTTCTGTCTCACAGTGCGTGCCAGTCCAGCCTGCCTCACATGCACACGTGTAGCCATTCAATATGTCGTTACAAGTGCCATGCACACACGGGTTGGAATTACATTCATCAATGTTCACTTCACAATTCACACCTGAAAATCAGAGGGAATTCCAACAATCATCATTCAGCAACATAAACTAAATATCACAATAAACAGAAAAAGTGGGCAATTTCTTTAAAATGTGATGATTGATCTTACAACTTTGAACATATCAACTACTCTACTGATAATGTATAAGTAACACAATTTCATAAATTTCTTAAATTGGTATTTGATATCTGTTTCAGTGATACCAGTCAAGTTACATGTTGACCCTTATAGTGGACTAAAATACAGCATTGTGTTTATTGAAAATTCTGCATTGCAGTAGTTGAGATAAAAAAAAATCTCCATATTGTGTTTGCTCACCTGTGGACCCTGGCACACACTCGCACACATAACCAGCCGCAGTGGAGAAGTTAAAGTTGTTGAAGTTCAGGTAGCCCTGCTGGTACAGGGAGAGGTCGGAGCGCTCGAGACACGTGCTGTTATATTGACACGGGTTGGACTCGCACTCGTTGATGTCGATCTCACAGTTCTTGCCCTGGTAACCTTCCCAGCATGTACAATTGTAGTCCTAAAAGTGAGGAGTACACATTCCAAGGTTTATTTAGAAGGTTGTTCCATGGAAAGAGCAAAATTTAAAAGAAAAGAAAGAATAAGTGTATTTGTCAATGTAATAATTGAAGGAAGATCTGAATGTTTATCACACTGGTGTTCAACACATTAAAATGTCTTTTATATTAAAAGGTGAAAACTTTGCATATCTCAGACATAAATGCCCATAAAAGATGGTCATGATAAAATACCATGTCGTAATAACTGTAATACTGTCTGTCAGTGCCTTGTAAATACTTACCACTTCTTCTTAAATGAGGGAAGAAGGAATGAAATGAAATGAAATGACATAAACTTACAGTTGTGTTAAAACCAAACTGCAAAGAGGAAGCTAGAAAATTCTGGCTGGAAAATCTTTCAATTTATGTAGAAGAACTATGCTTTCGACACTCACGTTTATCCCGTCTGTGCATGTGGCTCCGTTCTGACAGGGATGGTACACGGCGCACTCGTCTATATTCAGCTCGCAGTGGGTGCCGTTGAAGCCAGTGCCAGTGCAGTTACAGACATAGCTAAAATATGGGATGGAAGAGTTATTCAGGGAGAGAAGAAACAAAAATCGGAAGACATGTAGACCAGTTACGTTAAAACACAAACAGGGAAATGCCACTGTGATAACATTAGGTATGGATTAAAAATGCTTGATAATGGTTTTTTCTGAATTCAATTAAGAATATATTCTTATTAAAGCGACTTATCAAAAATGTTTAAAGGATTTGTAAACTATTAAAATACCTAATAAGTAGGAAAATAGAATTGTTGGAAATCTCTACTACTTGTTGCCAAGATGTCTTTTCACCCTTTCTTATATGCTTAAAATATTTTTGAAACATTTGTGCAACACAGATTTTTCTCTAAACCTATTTCTTATATAAACAGTCACACAATAAACAACAAAATGCATGCGGTTGCAGATTACTATAACTTCAACATGCACAGTCACACACACAAGAATATAATATAAGATGTGTTATAGACATATATATAGCATATGTATGTATATGATGGTAGATAGGCTGCTTTTGAAGCTCTATCAGTCTTGTGAATGGGTTACAATACACAGCTGATTTGACATCTTTGACACGTTACGATACAGATGCCCTGAATTATTCTTTAAATTAGTTTTAGGACAAAGATCTCATTTTCAGTGATGATATTTCAATATTATTAATGTATTAATTAAAATCATCATACAGAAGATGCCTCTTTATCTTAATATGTGTTTGTGCTCCAAGCGGTATTCTATTCAGTGCTGCAGTTTGTGGAGGAACAAACATAATAACAGTAGATTTTAACAACAACAGTATTGTACAACCAACACTATCTAGGAATACAGAAATTGAAACATGCACGCAATGCATTGGCCTCTTTACCTTGGGATAATGGAGAGCAAAATAAAAGTATAATAATATGAATAAATTGAACTAAAGCTATGAATTCAACACAAAATATTTTAATTTCTTTTCTCTTTTTACATCATGAATGATTAGTACATTAAAAGGCCTAGGGTTAAGTTTTATTAAGCATGCCTTTCCATAACTCGAAAGTGGTTTTTGTTCCTATATTAAAACATATCACACACACATTTTCTCTAGAATAGAATGACCATTAAGTTAAGACCAGATTCAGGTTCTTACGAATGGTAAAATGTGACATTTTATTCCTATAAGTATTTCTGTACAAAAAAAAAAAAAAAAAAAAA
>NW_019773958.1:1364942-1406714 GCF_001039355.2 Lingula anatina
AAAAAAAAAAAAAATGATCCTGTAGTTTGCTTGATGCACATACAAACACAGATTTCAGTTATTTACTTGCATTCTACTGTCATCAAGTGTGTGCGCCTGTGTGTGTGCGTGTAGGTGTATGCATGTGTGTATGTAGGGTTACTGATAACAATTTGCCTGTATTAAAGCTGATGGACATACATTAAATGTTAATAGTACACAGTTTCATTCATAAACATAATGCAGGCAAGTTAAAAATGCAATCAAAATATCTAGGCAAAAAGTTGATTCGTAAATTTTGAAACAATGCTCTTTTGTGCAAAACATGGATGTAGACAAATTTTCATTGCATTTTTAACAAAAACTTCAGGCTTGGTTTCGTAAATACACACCGAGTATAAATACTTCTACTGCTTTTGAAAAACTGATGCCACTTATGTTTTACCAATGTACAAATTTGACTATAGGTGTCACTGCTGCAGCAAGGATGCTAATTTTTGATAATAGATGTCACTACTGCTGCCACGATGCAAATCTGAAAACCATGCATTACTGTCCTACCCTGTGTTATTATCCACGCAAGTAAGTTGTAAACAGATTTTGGTAACATTTAGAAGACTCGGACTGTAAACAGGAAGTGGTAAACTTAAGTTGACCAGGACGATAACAGGAAGTTGTAAACATTTAGACAACGAGACAATATTTGTAACATCTTTCTGTCAATTTAAAATTGAGAGTAAGTGGTTCGATAAATAATATAAGCATGTTGTGGGGATGTGGACTGGACTGTTGTCAATTTATCTAAATTTGGACGGAATTTATATCTGGCAATATTTAATATAGACTTATGAAATAACTTTGTCACATAAAATGCTCTGCTTTATCATTGTGATTATGCATGTTGCTGCTGTATAAATTGGAAAAAAAGTGCAGTTCATTTACAAACCTATGAAGAGAGAAACTATGGCACAAAACAGACAACTGATACATGTTCACCCAAAATGCCATACAGGATTGGATGGGGAAAAAAGCTGGCATATGTGCAAATCATTTGCTTTCATTCTCGAAAAAAAATAAAATTTAAAAAAAAAGGAGAATATAGCTCAAAATTAAACTTTGTCAGATCCACAATGGCTGCTGTATGGTGTATAATAAAATGTAGTCATGGTAACTAAAAAGCGGCAGAATACACAGGGGAAGGGAGTTCATACAAATACGTATCGTCAAACATATCTTCAGCATTGCCTTAAAAACTGCAAACTGCTCAGTTGATACTTCAAATTAATGTGTCCACTGCCTTTTACATAACATCTGAACTTACATGTTACCTATTTACCCCTAAAAATTTCTAGGACTCACCCGTTGACCAGATCAATACAGCTTCCGCCATGAAGACACGGATCTGAGGCACACTCATCGATATTAGTCTCGCAGTGAATGCCCGTAAATCCTGGCGCACAGTCGCACACGTAACCATTGACCTGGTCATCACAAGTTGCGTTGTTCTGGCACGGGTTAGATGCACATTCATCTATGTCGATTCTGCATCTTCGGCCTAAAAATTATCATTCTTTTTTCAATAAGAACCATAACATTAATAAGACTGCAAAGGTCTCAGTAATAGAGAAATCTTTAGTGGATATAACCAAAAATCATTCTTGCATGACAAAATGATAACTTCAGTGTTTGAATCTCTAAGAAACAACTATCAGTAAGTCAGGTGAAAAAAAAAAAGACAATCTATGAGGAATGGATTACAGAGCCAGGAGCACCATCTTCACTCCAAACATTTCACATTTAAAAGAAAATGCCCTTCTAATGTAATTTTCACCTGTCCATCCTGCAGAGCAATTACACAAATAATTTCCAGCCTCTGCCGCAAGGGGGATGCAGACGCCATCGTTCTTACACACTGGGGGGTCGTCTCTTGCCAGATTGCCACTAGTGCAATAATCCGTCACCTGCTCACAGTTTTTACCTGTGAAAAAAACCAGAACACGATGATAACTAAATAAGATGATCCTAAAATATGAATTCATTAAAAAAAAAAATGGATGTGTGATATAATTTCTCCAGTTCTGCTAAAAAGTATGGTAAAAGATCACATAAATTAATGTGCTTTAACAAGATGTGTAGTGCGAAATCTACCAGACTGACGACGAAAATTCACTTCAATTCCCACTCTATTTCATTCTTACATATACACAAGCACAGACACATTTGAATCACATATCAAGCAGGGTTTACCTGAATAATACGCCCCTTTTTCTTGTGACGGTGCACAATAGCAGTCAAAGCTGCCGTTCTTATTACGACAAATGCCATTGTTCAGGCATATCCCCGGCTGGTACTGGCATTCGTCTATGTCTCTTTCACAGTTGGTGCCATTCCATCCACTGATATAAAACATGTCAGGATTCCCCGTATACTGGGTGAGGTTGAAATAGTTTTGCGTGCAGTTACATGTATAACTGGCAATACCGTCGACACACCTGGCACCATTTTGACAGGGGCTGTCGGCGCAGTCATCGATGTTCACAGAACAGTTATCACCAGCAAAACCTACGGGGAAAGGTAGGCTATGGAATTATTTGCGTACTTTGTCTTAATAAGTAATATGACTTATAAACATACTTTGCAAGGACAAAAAGTAAACAAATTTACGATGATCACCTGGCAATAGTGATTATGTAATCTAAATAGCACTGATGAGTTAAATTTTTTAAACAAGGCAGCAAAGCTGTCAAATGTACAGACAAAAAACANTTTTAAAAAAAAATGGATGTGTGATATAATTTCTCCAGTTCTGCTAAAAAGTATGGTAAAAGATCACATAAATTAATGTGCTTTAACAAGATGTGTAGTGCGAAATCTACCAGACTGACGACGAAAATTCACTTCAATTCCCACTCTATTTCATTCTTACATATACACAAGCACAGACACATTTGAATCACATATCAAGCAGGGTTTACCTGAATAATACGCCCCTTTTTCTTGTGACGGTGCACAATAGCAGTCAAAGCTGCCGTTCTTATTACGACAAATGCCATTGTTCAGGCATATCCCCGGCTGGTACTGGCATTCGTCTATGTCTCTTTCACAGTTGGTGCCGTTCCATCCACTGATATAAAACATGTCAGGATTCCCCGTATACTGGGTGAGGTTGAAATAGTTTTGCGTGCAGTTACATGTATAACTGGCGATACCGTCGACACACCTGGCACCATTTTGACAGGGGCTGTCGGCGCAGTCATCGATGTTCACAGAACAGTTATCACCAGCAAAACCTACGGGGAAAGGTAGGCTATGTAATTATTTGCGTACTTTGTCTTAATAAGTAATATGACTTATAAACATACTTTGCAAAGGACAATAAGTAAACAAATTTACAATGATCACCTGGCAATAGTGATTATGTAATCTAAATAGCACTGATGAGTTAAAATTTTTAAAAAATAGTAGTCACATGCCAGATGCTATTCTTACCTGAAAGGAATTTTTAACATAACAATCAAATATATCTTTTCTGCATGAACGTATAAAATATACATCTGATGTCCTATGTCATCCTTAATCTGTTAATTATTCTCATCATCATCATCATCCTTTGTCCTTGGGCAAAATAAAATAAAATAAATCATTTCAATTGACATTAACGTTTTCATATGTCATAAACAAAAATGGTCATGAAATCAAATACTTAACCCATGGTCAACTTACCTATTGGACATTGACATTTGTAGGAGTTGACCATATCAAGGCACACCTCGCCATTAATACAGGTGTGGTTGACACAATCATCAATGTCCGTCTCGCAGTCTGCACCAGTGAATCCCAACACACACGCACACGTGTATTCAGGATTCGGAATTATACTGGTGCATGTGGCCCCATTCTGGCATGGAGAGAAGGAGCATGCGTCGTAAGGTTGTGAGCAGTTTTTTCCCATCCACCCTGAGGTACAGTTACACATGTAGTCGTTGACCTGGTCCACACACGGCGCGCCATTCTGACAGGGTCCTGAGGCGCAGTCATCTATGTTGGTCTCGCAGTGAACCCCTAGTGTGAAGTACAATAATATTTCACTCATATATGTCATTGATTATTGTAAATGCAGGTGAAATTCATGGACACTAATGAAGAGAAAGGTGGGGTTTTTATGCTTTAGCTTCATGATTTGTCAAAAAATATTTTGTTTTCATTTTTTTAAATTAAATTTTGCTTGTTTTGGAAATTATTTCCTTAAATGGTCCAAGCATTTGATAGTGCAAAGAGAAGATGGAGAAATAAGATGTGGGAAGTGGTAATAATGGTAGTGCTTGTAGAAATCCAATTAAGACAATAATAATTCAGTGACAGCATTTGGATGTACACAAAAGACAGAGTAAAAAATAACTGTAAATCAAGTTTTGGTCATGATTTAGTACTAAGACAACAGACTTCAGAATAGGGGACTAACTAGTCCAAGGGTCAAATATGGCCAACCCACTTAAATACTTCCCCATGGGATATCTATTCAGTATGTATTAGCAGATTGGACAGCAAGCATTGTAGTGAGTCACCATATATGACCCTTGGACTTGTTAGTCCCCTATTCTGAATGGGGCCTCAGAGACAGCAGTACATACCAGTGAAACCGGGTCTACAGACACAGTCGTACATGTTCAATCTATTCTGACAGGTGGCGCCATTTTGGCAGGGGTCCGATTGGCACTCATCGACGTCAACCTCACAGTTGACCCCCGTCCAGCCAGCAACACAGCTACAGGTGTAGCCATTCACCTGTGGATTAAAGTACACACAATGAGATATCTTATTTTGTCCTTGTTTAAGTTGACTTCTGTTTAATAGACAACACAGAACTGTGGTCATTCTACTGATAGCTAGAAAAGCACTCTTAGGGAGTAGAACTCCACCGTAGCAGCCCAATCTGTCTTATTGTTAATTAAAAAAGAAATGGATCAACAGCAAAATCTTATTGGTAGTAAGTTAGCCCTTTACTGACCTATTCTGAAAATTTTATTAAATCTCTTCATAACTTTTTAAATTAGGCTGTTCACTAACAAACCAAAAAAGAAAAATTATAACCTCAAAAAGTCAGAAAATCACTCACCTCATCAAACGCAGAACTGAGATTTCACCGAGCTATGAATACCCAACATCCAAATCAATTTGCGGTTATAATCAATTCTATAGTAATATCACTGTCAATCAAAGCTGATTTAAATGCTCATTATTATAACACTAGGGGTTCATCCATTTTTATCATCATATTCACAAGTACACGAAGCGTAGACTAATTCCCTACCCCCTTCCCCTCCAAAGAGTACAAGGTGAAAAGCTAAAATTGATGACTTTTGACAGCATTTTGGAGCATAATTTTATCATTTTTCAGAAAGCACTAACACCCCTCCATTTCTGTGTACAGTTTGTTGACTTGTGAAAATGTTGATAAAAATGCATATCCCCTTTATGATATTTGCGACATTACCTGGTCCATGCATGTGGCACCGTTCCTGCAAGGACTGCTAGCGCACTCGTCTATGTTGGTGGCACAGGTGGCGCCAGTGTAGCCTGCCGCACATGAACAGGTGTACCTGTTGATGCCATCAACACATCTAGAAAAGTAGAGAACATACTAGTACATTACTTAACTAGTCATGTTTATGTTAAAAGAATATAGAATTATGCTACTGGGTCTTCAACCCGGGGGGGGGGGTCAGGAGAATTTGAAAGATTTCAAAGAACAAAGAACCCCCTTCTTGCTGGGAAAAGATCTGCGCTGGGTAAAATTTTACCTAGGTACATAAAGGTTTCTTGGTAAAAGGTCCACTTTCTCAGAAGAAAAGATGCCCCCTTTGAAATTGCTGACTACCGGCCCACATAACAATACTGACATATGACATATAAAATCTAAAAACAGATCTTGTGTATAAATAAATTGTGTATAATTTGCGTGTGTATAAAAGACATAAAAGAGAACTAAAACAATTAACATGTTACAATTTGCAGGTCATTCCTGTGCACTTCACTGTCTGAAAGTTATATGAAACAAAATACTTCAACAAACAATATTAAAATTTACAGATATTTTCACTTTCAATTTTTACCTTAATTGGATGCCTATACTATGTTCCACCTTTGTTAATATCATCCATCACAATAATGATATTGGTAGATACTGTGAGCACACATCAAAGATGCACACTCAAGTACACACATGGGCCATGCAGGAATACTTACGTGGCTCCGTTACTGCATGGCTGGCCAGCACACTCATCAATATTCACCTCACAATTGACACCAGAAAACCCTGTCACACAGCTGCAGTTGTACGCGTTCAAGAGATTGGCGCATGTTGCGTTGTTACGGCATGGGTTACTGGCACATTCATTAATGTCTACACAATTGCTTTGGTCTCCTGAAGTAAAGATACATTATGAATGCATATCATAGACTTAAATATTTTTTCACCTTACACATGACACATTTGAATTTCATAAATTAAGAGAAAGATGGAAATTTTGAGAGCTAGCATTGCTGTCCACTAATATATGACATAATGTCAAGCATAAAACTTTTAAAAAATCGATATTTTCCAAGTGCAATATTGCAATTTATGCTACAGTAGATGTTGCGGAGGAAAGATCCAGACATGGTGTATCTGGCATACAGACACCATGCGCGAATAGGAGTTACACCATGCTTGGGTCTTTTGTTCCATAGTTATTACCATTCATCACCGTGGTATATGTAGCATCTATTATTTCTTCACACTTGTGTATGTCTCATATGACTCACTGACTCGTGGCGTATCTACGACATATTTACTCACAAATTTCCCCACCTGCAGCATCAGTTCATATTATTATTATATTGTGAATGGTTGAATTTCTACACGAACTGAAAGCACAGTTATCGTCCCAACTTTTACAGGTCTGCTACAGTGTAGAAATTGAACAGTTTAAAATTTCCTTAATATGATGCTTTCATCCCAACTTGTACACACACACACTTTCAGTTAGTGTAAAAAATGAACAGTTTATAATTCCCTCAATATGACTAACAGTACTACACAGATCCATTTTTGTCAGTACGTACCCGTGAACCCCGGGGCGCATTCACACTTGTAGTTCAGTACATAATCTACACATATCACGTTATCTCCGGGACACACAACACCCACGCAGTCATCAAGATTTGTCTGGCAGTTCTCTCCACTGAACCCCGCCGCACATGTGCATGTGTACGTGTTAAGGCCGTCATTACATGTGGCACCGTTTAGACAGGGGGATGAGGCACACTCGTCGACTTCCTGAAAATGGAAAGAAAATTCAGTTGTTAAAATGGATAAAAATTATCTGATGGAAAATATGATTATACATAGTGTTTTAAGGGCAAACTAATATCATTAAAATGAAAACTGTGTGGAAATATTTTGTGTCTTTCTCATTTAATAACTGTATAAAAACTATAATGTAGTCTCCAGTAGCTTCTCTCCATACATGTAAGTATGCAATAAAATCAGAAAAACAACAAGTTAAAAACTGCTACGTCAAAGCTGTAGATCTTTGCTTAGTCTAAAATTAAACCAAAACAATTTCTATGAACTGCTGGAGGGTTGCTAAGTTATGTATACGTATTCGTAAAAGTCGAAATATAGTCTTTACATACCCTCTCACAATTATTGCCATCATAACCTGGTGAACATATGCAGGAGTATGTCCCCTGGTTGTTCTGACAGGTGGCGCCATTTTGACACGGAGAGGCGGAACACTCGTCCATGTCATCAGTACAGTCAACACCAGTGTATCCTGTATACCAGAGAGAAATGGATGTTACCACAAAAATATGGGAGAAAATTGAACAAAAATGGATAAGAAACTCATATACAAAATTTTTCTTTAACTAATCACTATAAATGACTAAACTTCATGAAAGTTGGGTAACAGGGGCAGTCAGAAGCCATCTTCTGGGGTTTTTGGAAGGCAGTCAAAATTTTTCCAAATTTACATTCCATCTTCTTTTTTTCTGTTGGAAGATGGTCAATATTGGAGGATGGATCAACAAAGATAATTTGGAAGATGGTCGGAAAATATCTCTGGATCTGCTCCCAGGAAAGTCTCATCATGAGCCAGGACTGAGTGCAGTAGTTGTAAACATTTGGACATCATATACCTGCTACCACTGATGTATATACATATTATGAACTTGTGCAGGTAGAACGATTTTTAAAAACATCTTTTCTTCTCTTTCCCTCCCTTCCATCTTACCTGTCCCTGTGCAGTTACAGACAAAGCTGTTGATCTGGTCCGTACACTGGCCGCCATTTTTACACGGCTGGGAATCGCACTCCTTCACTTCATTCTCACAGTGGGTACCCGTGTAGCCTGAAAACCAGCATGGCTTGTATGATAAACTCTTTCTAAATTGCTTTTTTTTAAATTATGAAATCAATTCTTATTCAAAGTCTTTATATATAAAAACAGTTGTTCTGTGGTCTTCTTCATGAATATCTTTTAAACATGCAATATGTCAACTCTTGCAATACAAAATACACTTGCATTAATGAGGCTATCTTGATAGATAAGTGTACATCATACTCATGAAAAATAAATGAATAATTTGAAAAATAATAAAGTCCAAAAATAAAAATAAAATAAGATGACATAAAGTGAAATAATTTTAAAAAAGAACAATCAAAACAAAAGAAACTTACAAAAATGAAAAATAAAATAAAAGAACACATAAAATAATCAATACTACTTTATTCTTCTATCTAATTCCTATTTTCTTCTCCTATCTTTCCCTACCTGGAACACAGCGGCATTCATACAGCCTGGTCTGACCAGTAACATCCACACAAGTTGCACCATTCTTACACAGCCCCGTCTGGCAGCCACTGGCACCTGGAGAGATGGAAAGGATACAGGGATTAAATATAGGTGTCAGCACTGGCTGAAATACCAGTTATTTTTAAATAAATATAAATATTAAAATATGACAGACAAAACTCACAAATGACTCTGAAAAAAGAACTTCTGAAATGTGAGATTCCTTTTACTTTATTCACAAAACAATTGATTATAAATCAGAGAATTCATTTTGTCTCACTGATGGCAATTCACATTAATTCATATTAATAATATGACTGTTTTTAACCAGCTGACTGTCAGTCTCAGACATGCTGAAAATGTCTGTCCTAACTATCATGACGTAAAAAAAATTCAAGGACTGGTAAAAATTGTGTTCAGTTGGTCCAACGGACCTTCAATTATTTTGAGCAACTTTTAGAAAAGTTTTAACATAATCAGTAACTTTCTCTAAATATATGTTAAGCTTTCAAAGACCGTGAATACATTCAACTGTGTTATTTTTCTGTTTGATAGCTTTATTCATACAAGCAGCTTCAGGTGACCCTGACAGCCATGCTGTTACAGCACTGTAATACAGTAATGACTCGATCTTTTCAATGGGCAAAAATGATCAAACTTTCAGACACATCATAATAAAACCATGTATAGCATTTGTGGTGTTTTTAATACATAGATTAGAACTATAAGGTAGTCTGCTTTCCCATTTTGTTGCTACCACTTAATAGGATTCCTCTTGTTTTAACAAATTAAGACTTAAAAAATACAGTGTCTGTAAAATTCACAACTTTCCCCCATTGAAAAGATCGAGTCATTACAGTAGTTATAATATCAGCTGATCTTTAACTCGAGCATACCACATATCACAATATGTCCCATCCTGCCTACTCCTTCTCCTATGTCACTTACCCTCTGCGCTCCCATCAGTCACAAAAATCATCAACAAAGTCAGTAATGCTGTTGTTTTCGCTGTTATAGCGCGACATTGTACCATGGTGTAACTGTGTGACCAAATGTGACAACCTCACTCAATATTGTCCCCTGCCCACAGATCATTACTCATGTCCCTATCTAACCAGCCCTGGATGGGTTGTTGTTGACAAGGGAGTAATTTGCCACGGGTTTACTCAGCTAAGACACTAAAGGGATTGTTCTACGGGGAGAACAACATGCAATCAAAGACCCCATTTCCAGAGACTAGATCGATCTACTTTAGATCGACCTAACTCCCTGGGGGTTCACGCTAAATAGCTGTCAGCTGGGCGGACACAAAAGTTAATTACCCCCTTACAGCTTGTAGTAGGCGGGACGGACATTTAAGCTGGATTATCTAACAGTAATCTAGTGAGACTCCCCACGGGGATAGATCGATCTAAAAGCTCTGGGAATACAGCCAAAGGCAGCCATGTGAAACCTCCTCTATTTGCTCTTATCAACCATGAGCTGTCCTTTCCTATTAGATCTTGTCAGATAACTACAGGTAGCATGCCATCTATTAGTTCTCTGTGAGTATGACTACTGCTTAGTCATTATTCCTTTTCATATTACATAAGACACGTTCTTAGATATAATAACAAGGCACAGTCTGTAACAAGCATGTTTACAAATAAGTTCAGTTGAGTTTGAGAAAGTATTTTAGTCTCAGTTGTCTGGTATGTAAACCTGCTCAATTTACAGTTGCACACCATTTGCATATGGGAACTGTTTGATTCTATCTAATATTTTCCTTTGGTATTAAACAATTGCTACTTTTTATACCAATTAATTACAATGCATACATTTTTAAAACTTTTTAACAACAATTGCAAACATAATGAGTTAAATGTTGTAAATATTTTTTTTTTGTTTATATAGGCTACTGGATGTTTATGGATCCAATGACTTTTCTCATGGAATGATGTAATCAAATATTCATCATCATATTTCTTTTTTTTTTAAAGCAATTTTGGTATTGTATTCAGTGACACTCTAATCCTGATACGAATGTATGTTAACAAAGGCCCATTTTTAAAGAAAAACAAGAACATTTAAAACTTAAACGGAAAAACAAATATTGCCCAGATAAATATCATAATTATCTAGAGCACAGTGCACATTTTCCGAGACCATTACATTTTTTTTGGTATAAAATCAGAACCAAATCACTGCTATAATTTTATTTCTACACTGCACTCATAATCCCATTTTTAAAAATTTAAATAATCTTTCTTAAAAATATAATTTTGTACTCAATTTCCAAATCTCATCAACAAAACCTTGGTTATACCATTACACTGGAAACAAGAGGAGTCTTAGTCTGTTAATATGATTGCATTCAGTGAGCCCCCTTGGAGTTGGTGCACATTAGCTAGGTGGACAAAATTCATTGTGAACAGTCCCTCATATATTGTTAAGTATTTAGGCAGACCTAGACAACAGTATACCTCCTCTGTCACCTACTGTTGAAGTGACTACTTGACTGCGACTGTCTGATAACTGATTCATTGCACCCTGAGTTATACAGGGTAAATATACTGACACCAGTGAACCTCCTCTGTCTTCTACTGTTGAACTGACTACTTGACTACGACTGTCTGGTGACTGACTCCCCACATCCTGTTTTACACAGGGTAAATATACAATGAACATCCTCTGTCGTCTGCTGTTGAACTACACGACTGTCAGCTGATGAATCATGATATCCCATGCTACACAGGGTAAATATACTGACAAAAGCAAGATCTATGTACACAGATGGTGTCTTAAGAAATGAGCATATTGAAACTCAGGGCAAGTGGATGGATCATGATGGAGACACATAAAAAAAAACTTATCAGACGAAAGTAAGCATGCTTCCCAGTGCCTTTTGAATACCCTTCCATGGTCTTATCTTTTCCATTTCAGTGTCTGGTTTCTATTTTTCTGGTGACTTTTTATTTCCTAAGCTGACTAAAACTAGATCTTCCTGGATTTAGATTTTATTCAAAATAATTATGCTTTTAAATATTTAAACAAATAATTTTCATAGTTGTATTTTTTAAACTTACAGTAATATTTTGGAATTTTTTGAAGCTTCTTAGATGTTCTTATAAATTTCAAATTATTTTTATCCAGAAATTTCCCAGCTTAACTTTTTTTCACTATCTCAGCCTGAAATTGTTAGAGCAGGTCAACAGCTGAGAAATGTCTAGCCAGCTTAGAATGAGGAGAAGGAAGATAAACTTTCTTTTTATCCACAGGGCAAGAGAGACATTTCAAGAGAATGAGCACCTGGTACAAATGGAGGGAAGCAGGAAGCTCTTCCAATACAAATCTCCTTACAATCTAGAGTGCCTTATTTACGAAACCACCTACATAGTTATTGCACATTTTATCCAATAATCTAAAGGCAGCCATACTGCTACTTTGGAAACCGAGGATCTCCTTTTGCAGTCCAGTGCCTTAAATATTTGTGAGTGCTAAGATACCACACACAAACATTACCCTGCCCTGAAAACTAAATGCATCTCCTTATCTTGGACCTTTCACAGGCACAGGGATGAAACTCCCGTTTGGTGAAAAAGCTGGAAAATATAGTGTGGCAGCCAATGCCAATGGTATTTTTGGGTCCTAAAGTCCAAAAACTGCCAACAGTCAGAAAAATCTTATCCCTGCATGTAGACTAAAATGCCATGAATGAGAATGAAGATTTAGATATCTCAAGGACTGGTTTCTTATAAGGACCTCAACACTTATCCTTCCTTATGCCAGATGTTTCGTAAACATTGGAATTATGGCTTCTAGAATAAAACAAGTACTGTATGTACTTAGTTTACGAAACAGGAGCATTTTTCTATCATTACTCCATTCATCCATATTCTACCATTACTGGATGGCATTTTATTTTATTCTATGTCAATATATATCTCACCTAGGTCTGTCTCACAGTTTCTCCCACTGTACGGAGGGGGGCAGACACAGGTGTAGTTCTTGAATCCGTCCTGACAGACTCCTGCATTTTGGCACGGCTGACTCCAGCAGTCGTTGATGTCAAAGTCACCTGAAANTAAAACTTAAACGGAAAAACAAATATTGCCCAGATAAATATCATAATTATCTAGAGCACAGTGCACATTTTCCGAGACCATTACATTTTTTTTGGTATAAAATCAGAACCAAATCACTGCTATAATTTTATTTCTACACTGCACTCATAATCCCATTTTTAAAAATTTAAATAATCTTTTTTAAAAATATAATTTTGTACTCAATTTCCAAATCTCATCAACAAAACCTTGGTTATACCATTACACTGGAAACAAGAGGAGTCTTAGTCTGTTAATATGATTGCATTCAGTGAGCCCCCTTGGAATTAGTGCATATATTAGCTAGGTGGACAAAATTCAAATTGTTAAGAAATAAAGTATTTGGGCAGACCTAGACAGACAGTGAACCTCCTCTGTCATCTACTGTTGAACTGACTACTTGACTACGACTGTCTGGTGACTGACTCCCCACATCCTGTTTTACACAGGGTAAATATACAATGAACATCCTCTGTAGTCTGCTGTTGAACTACACAACTATGAGCTGATGAATCATGATATCCCATGTTACACAGGGTAAATATACTGACAAAAGCAAGATCTATGTATACAGATGGTGTCTTTGAAAATGAGCCTGTTGAAACTCGGGGCAAGTGGGTGGATCATGATGGAGACACATAAAAAAAAACTTATCTGACGAAAGTAAGCATGCTTCCCAGTGCCTTTTGAATACCCTTCCCTGGTCTTATCTTTTCCATTTTAGCGTCTGTTTTCTATTTTTCTGGTGACTTTTTATTTCCTAAGCTGACTAAAACTAGATGTTCCTGGATTCAGATTTTATTTAAAATAATTCTGCTTTTAAATATTTAAACAAATAATTTTTATAGTTGTATTATTTAAACTTATAGTAATATTTTGGATTTTTTCGAAGCTTCTTAGATGTTCTTCAAAATTTCAAATTATTTTTATCCAGAAATTTCCCAGCTTAAGTTAACTTTTTTTCACTATCTCAGCCTGAAATTGTTAGAGCAGGTCAACAGCTGAGAAATGTCTAGCCAGCTTAGAATGAGGAGAAGGAAGATAAACTTTCTTTTTATCCACAGGGCAAGAGAGACATTTCAAGAGAATGAGCACCTGGTACAAATGGAGGGAAGCAGGAAGCTCTTCCAATACAAATCTCCTTACAATCTAGAGTGCCTTATTTACGAAACCACCTACATAGTTATTGCACATTTTATCCAATAATCTAAAGGCAGCCATACTGCTACTTTGGAAACCGAGGATCTCCTTTTGCAGTCCAGTGCCTTAAATATTTGTGAGTGCTAAGATACCACACACAAACATTACCCTGCCCTGAAAACTAAATGCATCTCCTTATCTTGGACCTTTCACAGGCACAGGGATGAAACTCCCGTTTGGTGAAAAAGCTGGAAAATATAGTGTGGCAGCCAATGCCAATGGTATTTTTGGGTCCTAAAGTCCAAAAACTGCCAACAGTCAGAAAAATCTTATCCCTGCATGTAGACTAAAATGCCATGAATGAGAATGAAGATTTAGATATCTCAAGGACTGGTTTCTTATAAGGACCTCAACACTTATCCTTCCTTATGCCAGATGTTTCGTAAACATTGGAATTATGGCTTCTAGAATAAAACAAGTACTGTATGTACTTAGTTTACGAAACAGGAGCATTTTTCTATCATTACTCCATTCATCCATATTCTACCATTACTGGATGGCATTTTATTTTATTCTATGTCAATATATATCTCACCTAGGTCTGTCTCACAGTTTCTCCCACTGTACGGAGGGGGGCAGACACAGGTGTAGTTCTTGAATCCGTCCTGACAGACTCCTGCATTTTGGCACGGCTGACTCCAGCAGTCGTTGATGTCAAAGTCACCTGAAAGGACATACACCTTGTAATGCAGCAGTGGACTCTCCGAGCCTCACCATTCAAACTGAATGTTTATTTTCATCAGAACATGATGATGCAAAAGCTACAAGATAAATAAAAGCACCAAGTGAGCATGTGCTCCGTTTTCAATCTCATTGACTCAAGTCTGCAATTAGATGGCTGAAAGTGTTCTAATAAAGTTAGCTCTGGCAGTTACTGATGCCAAAATTGTTAAGGATTAACAAAAGAGTACCTTCTTAATTGTTTAATTAACTCCACAAAATGCATCTTTTAATTTTTCAACTTATTATTTACAAGCATAGTTACAAAAATGCTGCAGTTAAAACTATTTTCAATGGGTGAATTTTTAAAAGTTCTAACAAGATTCTTTTCTCAACTACAGCAATCATGACTGTTTCCTATGTATGAAATATTAGAAGCCTTTCAGCCTCCCTGCTGCTCTATCCTAACTTAAGCCTCTTTATCAGTTTTACAGAGGTCTATATATTTCTTTGAGCCAATATTTACAACCAGGTGAGTGTCCCAAGAGTAAGCAGGTGCCCAGACAGGAAGATATCAATGCAGTGAATACATGGACAGGATGAGTGTTATTTTAAGCTATGAAATCTGACACTGTGTCAACATCCTGAGACATCATCAGAAAGACTCGTGAAGCTTTTCAACCATGCCAGAATATATTCAAGAACAAATTTTAGTTAAAAGCTTTGGATGGGGAATTTTTTCTCAAAAATGACAGCTATACCAGACTTACCTGTCACTGATGGCCATCTAAGAAGAAGTTATTCCATCGAAATAAAGTCTGTTGAATTGACATTATTACAATTTGCCTTTTTGTAGAAAAGTGAAATTCCACCAGATCAAATTCAATGTCATATGTTTCGTGCCCAAACTGAGCTGCATTGTTAAGTCTGATACATTGATACTCTTGGTCTACACAGTTAAATCTACTGACTGCTAATAAAAAGATTACTTCATTTTGACTAAAGAAAATGAAGAATTCCAATAAGTTTTGGCCTACTTATCTTTTTCTTTCTTTTTTCCTTTCTTTCTCTCTCTTTTTTTTCTTTTGATGCACAAACCCTGATCATACTTACTACAAGGCTGTGACTCCAGGGGACAGTTTCCCCAGTCCACATTGGCGTGTCCTGCTATATTCTTGTCCAATTCCACCGTGAGAGCACCTTCAATACAGCCCAGATAGCCTCTTCCTATCGTCAGTGGACTTCCTCCAGTAAAATTCAAATTTTTAAAATCACTGTTATATGTACTATTGGCTATAAGGCGTTCGTATCTTTTATTCGAGCCCTGCTCGATTGTTAATGTGACGTTGCCCACCTGGTATTTTAGGCTGAGCTTATACCAATTGTTATTATTCAGATCTTGACCGATTGTTAAAATATTTGACACAGAATCTTGGGAAGCATTCCATTTTAAAAGTAAAGATCCATTTGTGTTTACATAAAATTCTATGGAGTCCCCGTTTGCTCCGTGGTCGGATAAAAGTTGCCCTTCGGAACAAGTCCGAAATTGAAAAGTAGTCCTTTTGTGCACGTCAAATGTGTTTGTTGATTCCACATATGCGGATGAGTTAAAATAGGCCTTGTTCTGGAACTGTGCCTGCGTGAGATGACAGCAGGCCAGCAACAGTACCAGCAGCAGCATCTCTGAAATGACAACAAAAATACTTCTATAATAATTATGGGGCATTCCAGGGTACTTGTGTCCTGGAGAGAAAATTTTTAAATGCACAAAAATCAACAAAAGTAACATTTTCTGAGAAAAAAAGGCTAAAGGTTTAGGGATTGATAAAAGATTGTGAATTCATGAATTTATAGAGCATTAAAATTATTTATTTTTTAAAATGTACTTGTAAAAGAATAGATTAAATAGCTATAATATGAGGTGAAGATAAAAATTAGTACATTAGAAATGGTTTTAAGGAATGCAATTAGCAGTTGGTCAAAGGTTTCATTGCATAAGACGGGAGGTTAATAACTGAGGGAGATAAACTGTAGATCTACATTCACAGTATTTATCATTCCACAGAGCACAGAAAAAAGCCACCTCCAAACTAAATGCCCCTGTCAGCAGCAATTATTATTTAACATGTATGTCCTGGGAGAGAAAATTGATGTCAAAAGTCCTGAAGTTGACCCATGTGTAAAACAAGTTATTCCATTTAAGTATGTGGTGTATTCTTAAATGTGGGTAATATGATATTGTCCACACCCATATAACCCACCTTCTGCTCCACCCCATCATTACAGTTGCCTATGAGATTATCGAACCCTTAGCCCAGTGTATTAAGTGGGTTGGGGGGTTGAGGAGAGGGGAGGAGAAAATTGTGGACCAGGGGCGGATCCAGGATTATTTGAAGGGGGATCTGCCAATATGAAGCAGACCTCCCCCCCCCCTTGCGTGGGGTTCGGGACCCGAAAAATTTTGTTATTTTAGAGGGCAAATGTTTCATTTGGTGGTTTAGAACTAAGATTCAGCTAGTCAAAATTCTAATTTCAAGAGGGGGCCATTGGATTTTCCAAAATCATAGGGGGGAGGGTGGGACCCCCCCTGACCCCCCCCCCCCCACCCCCACCCCTCTAAATCCACCACTGTGGACTGCCCTCTTTTTTCTCCTCGGACTGGCTTCCAGCCACACTTCTAGGACACGATCCCGTTTTTCTCCATCACAACAGAAAGGAAATGTGTTAAACCATTATAAGGTATTTAGTGACCTGGAGATATGTTATCAGTGAACTTAGTCAACAGAATGATACGCAGCTCAATAATGTACCGAGATTATTTGTCAATAAAGGATGATAAATTATTTTGTGACCCAGCAATGAAAACTAAATAGTACGGTTAAGATTTGCCCAAGACTTTTTTTTGCTAAATACACTGTACAGACATTTTGTTACAGAAAAAAAAAGGATCACCAACATATTTGTCATATTTCATTTCTTTAGCCAACATAAAACTTTTTCTGATGTGGTTTAGGTGACTACACGCCACCGTGAGCATAGATTGTGGTATTATTATGTAGTGACATGAGAACATACACCAAGAAGAATGGCCCCTGTGTGAAGAGACCACCTGTATATACATGTTGACTGAGGTTGAAGGGTCCTGTGACATTCTGACTTCACAGGCAGCTGCATACTGGGGCACTTGTTGTTTATAATAAAATATTGTGACTAAGGAAAGCATGGAATGTCACACTGACACTAAAAATATGCAGGCAATACTCTATGAATTAATATAACAGCAGAAAGTCACCAGTTCAGCAGTAAACCACCTGCATGCATGACAGAATGCAGCAGTGAAGTGAAGCAATACAAAGGTGGGCTAGTGCTGAGATGACGCCTGTCCGACAACTTAAGTTGAATGGTGGCACAAGTTTTACATCCAGAACTGGTCTCTCTCTATTGTCAACCTGAACACACCAGTCTAGATCTAACCACCTTGTCCTCCTGACCCCCCTCCTTTATAACCTGATAACATCTTCAAAGGAGCTGCTGGTATGTTTCAGCTTGGCTACATAACAATATTATGGTATGTGTGTATGTGTGTGTGTGCTTGGACAGTTGCCTTTCACCTGGCTACACCTGTCTACAGGTTGAAATGCTGACTCGATGCTCGGACCCAGCTCAGCATTATTAGCTAAAGATTCACATCATGTCTACACTTCAAACGATCCACCTTTAGTGTTACTTTGATCAGCACAGGTAAATAACCCTTCTCTTAGTGAAATGCAGTTAGCTGCAGGATAAGCCTAATTAGATTATCCGTAATATCTTGTGATAGGGTGGCAGAGCTGAAAATTTGTTGTCACCTCTTCACCTGCTTATCTGCCCTACATCGCCCCCCTCCCCCCCCCTCGACTGATCCTATCTGCTTCACATCTTCAAGCCAGCTGTTGAATACCTACTAAGTATCACCTGCATTAAGTCAACAAGAGGAATTTTTTATGAAAGGTCCTTAGAGCCTCAATCTTTTGTTAACAACAGAGTAATTTTTCCTTCAATTCACAAAGCGATGTCAAGCTCTAAAGTGACTGGCTACTTGTATCACCCAACTGGAACCAACACTATACCCGTGGCTCCTGTATCCTCATGAAATATTAAAATATTTCAAACCTTTATCACTCTCCATCTACCTGCATCAAATAACTGATGATTTTCCTCACACTTTAAACAGTTAATCCTGCACTGCAGACACTGTGCACAGACAAATATATGTGCATATAATATAAGAGAAGTAAAACCCTCACCAGATAAACATCTGACTCTGACCAGATTATGAAATAAAACACTGTGGTAAGTTGAAACAAAGGACAATGGCACTATATATATATATACCTTATACTTATGGCCATTGCACAGGAAAATCTAAATATATCATAATAACATATAAAGGCTCAATCTTTACCACTTTGCCCTTGTAAAAATTATTTTAAAATGTCAAAAACTGTGAACATGAACTTCATGTCTTCACCACCGACATGCAACAGATTTGGACTACAAAAAGGGGATACTTGAAATTATATCGCAGCACATGAAAATGTTGTATTTTTATTCAACTGGCTACTAGAGATCTAATCTGTTTATTTTAGTTTGTTTTTGTTTTTTTTTATGAACTGAATAGTGTTTTCTTTCTGCGTTTTCTTTAATTGCACTCTGCAGACAGTCCTGAATATTTGTAAGAAGGACTACAGACATGGAAAACTCCCATACATCTTGCCATCTCTTCAACCTGATGCTTTCTCATTTCTACAATGATCAAAAACCCATTCTCAAAAAAAAAAAAAAAAAAAAAAAAAAAAATTCTCCACCACAAAACCACAACATCAATAACCATTTTCACTTCTTTCTATTTGCTCAGGCTCATCTCTCCAGTCCAGTGCATCTCTAAGGCCTGGACATCACTCTAGTGTGCCTTCTGACAACTGCACCATTGTTCTGAATGCTATAATACTCCAGCCACACTGTTGGGCCACATTCACAACCAAAGTTGATCCACAGACTACCAGATCCTCAGATCAAATATGGTTTGCCAACTTAAAAGCTTACTGCCTAATACCCACAGGGAATCTATTCAGTGTCTATTGGAGGATTATGATGCATGCTTTCAAGTGGGTCATCCATATTTGATCCGCAGATCTGTTGGTCAGGGGATCAAGTTGTTCTGAGTGCACCCTTACTGTACACATATCACTACTGCTGATATCCATGGTGCTGTGCTTACATAAATGGGCCCATTCCCAATGAAATAATCGTTCTATGTACATTGATCCAAGTCCATGGGGTTTCTTGCTGAATGTAATCAGATGAACATTCTTTCTCCTGGCATTGAGTAGTGATTATATGAATATGTTGAAAACGAGGAGGTGTGTTAATCTGTTTATCTGATTGCATTCAGCGAGAGTCCCGCCCCGCAGAGCTGGATCGATCTATGTGGAACAACAGTTTCATTGGGAATGAGCCTTATAATACTGGCCCAAGTTATACTGCTATTTATACCTATTAATGAACAATCCGTGCCATACAGTCACTTAGGCCTTCACACTTAAATACTGCTATCATCACATGGAGAATGTCCACTTTGAGGTTTTCAAGATGGACATTTTCCATGAGGTATATGGTATTTTGATTGAGTGTGGAAAATAATCTCAGCTATATAATTATGTTAACTGGCTAATTCAGTATGGCATACTACATTCCTTTCAGCCAGGTTAGACAACTCTAGCCTGTGTCAGTGGACTGAGGTGTCTGTATGTGATAATAACTGTCATCACCTACAAATGTCAAAGACAGACAGGATTCTATAGGAAATTGGCCCATGATCCTATAGGACTTTTTCTTAGGGTTATTTAGATTCTCATGGGTGTAGTGTACATGATCTCTTCCAGTTATATTTATTAGCTGTGTAATTCTTAATAAAACAATACTACCCTTCTCCCAAAATGATATGATTTAAACTTCATCAAACATATGACTCACTATTAAAGTACTTGAGTCTCTTCACCAGAAATAGCATCTTGCATGACTGGTTAGTTAATCACTTGTTTTTCAGATTAAGTAGTTTTAAAAAAGAAACCACTTTCTTAAGTCTTATAATTCACACACCCAAGCTTCTGTGTACTGCAGAGCACATGGTGATATCTAGAACTTGACACTGTCCAGTCTGAGACATACTGCCAGGATATTTATTTCACTGTAAAATGAGTAAGAAGAAATAAAAAAAACCTGCCTGGTAGGGCCTTTACTAGCCAAAGCCTCCTCAATACTTGCTTGATTATTTGATTTACCCTTGTATCAGATAAGTATTAACTTAACAAACAATGCTGTAATGAAAAATGTTGGTTGAGAATAGCTTTAAGATGCTGGACCCAGGACTATTTATTGCTTGATACTTTAGATAACAGAAAGCCTCTAGTGGCAGTAGACATATTTGTGAACGGTTCTACAACTGCTGACAAGTTAAGGTGCAAAACGTCCTTCTCAAATCTGGACAGTCCAATGCACAGGACTACAAGAATTTGAATGCTTATATTTACCTGGTTATAGAAGTCTTACAGCCTGACCCCCCTCCTCCCCCAATAACAGCTACATAGGCTGGCACAGCTAATAACAGCTGCATACAGAGGTCAGTCTGATATATAAGGGCCCCACTCTTAGACTGGGTTCCCATACCTAGATCGATCTAATAGGATCGATCCATCTCCAAGGAGTTTCTTGCTAAATTGCTTTCAGCTTAAGGGTCTTAGATGTCTGGCACTCTGACTGAAGCTGTTTAATGATAGTTAATTACCCCCTAGCAGCTTCAGTAGGCGTGATAGACATCTAAGCCACTTAAGTTGATTGCAATTTAGCACGAATCTCCTCGGAGATAGATTGATCCACATTCAGTGGGAAAGGGTGTGAATGGTCCCTAAGAGTTCTCTACCAGTATGTGCTAACTGACACCCAGTAGCCAGCTGTTCACATACCAGACTGGACTGAAACACTTATTTAGTCCAAACTAAGCCACTTCACCTCCAAACTACTCTGTATATTAACTAGTATATTACACTTTCACTTGATGTTTCTCATGGCTAATACAATGATTCTTGATGAATTTGTATTTTTAAGAATATCTGTGCAGTAATTTAAACACAAATCTCTTCATTTTTTTTTTTTTTTTATAAATCTAGGAGCAAATGATCTTCCCTTTCTCATGTACACAGATGAACTCCTTGGCAACCAGTGAAATAAACTTTAAGAGGTAAATTTTCCGGATGCCAGCACCGAGATTCTTACCACACCCAGGCTATATGTGGCGGGCAGTGGGGTAACTGTTACTATGATATTTCCAGGAAAAGAAAATTTTGTAAGAATTCTGGGACTGCCTACTAGAAATATGGCTATGTGAACAGCAAACATGCATCACCTAATAATAGTCAAAATTTGAAGAGAGGGAACATTCTTCTGGGCAGACATTGCTGCTTTCTTGCTGACTTCAATAAATCTGGAAGAAACCTGCTACACATTGACTCGAAATTACAAGAAATACAATTAATTATATGCCTGTATCCAGTGCAAATTCTGGAAGCACTTGTCATGTTCAAGTTTCCAGGCGTAACGCAATCGCAATTGATTTTCATGTTATAATTCCAGGCAATGTGAATGATTTATTGCCATAACATATGGGGACTTCACAAAGTACAGAAGATTAATTTGTGAAGTAATGTGCTTAATCTTCCATGAAATGTGTTATCTCATTTCTCAATTCAATTAGAGAGAGAGAGAAACCCTTAAACCAAAGAAAATTATAAGCTAAAGTCAATCCAATCACTACAGAACCAAACTGATACAATATACATCCCTTTCTTTGTGTTTCTCATTACAGTATCACTACAAGTAGCATCAGCTAACAGATGCAGAGCAAATTAAAAACTAATATTTTCACTTTCTACATTCACATCCTAACAATATGGGCAGCAATTTTATGAACAGAGTACATCTGCACGGCTTCAATCAAGGCATGCGGGCATATCCCACTGATTGTGAAACCAGTCAACTTTCTAAACAATAATCCCATACACGTTATATAGGCGTTGGGTGGCTGCTAGAATAATATACCATGCAGAGAAAATAATACCATTGCTAGTCTCTTGTGCAGAGTTTAGACATCTAACACTGAAGAACACTATGTTACGATAGGTATGCTTTTGAGCAGACTTCTTACCTAGAAGAGCACTAGTTTACGATAAACTAAACTACGTCAAACTAGATTACTGTCAGATAATCCGGCTTAAATGTCCCTCCCGCCTACTACAAGCTGTAAGGGGGTAATTAACTTTCGTGTCTGCTCGGCTGACAGCTATTTAGCGTGAACCCCCAGGGAGTTAGGTCGATCTAAAGTAGATCGATCTAATCTCTGGAAATGGGGTCTAAAATCCAGAACAAAGTCTACTGTTTAACATTCAATTGCATTACAAGTGATTTATTTGACTAAAACCTGGCTGGAAACTGCTGATTAATATCATATATCATTTGACATTTGTCAGAAAAGTTGCAGACAATTTTTTCAATACCGATCTTTATTGGTCCAAAACTCCTTTCTTTCAAAAAGACCAGGGCTGAGCTAATAATAATGAAGAACAATAATAGCATGGATATGATAATCTATAGTGAAAAGCTATACCCAGTTGTGAATATATGTTGTTTGGTTCAAGTGGAATTGGGTATAGTTAGAAAGATTGTGAACATGACCTCAAATATGGTGCTTTCTCGGTTTCCTGACTAAGTATTTAATACAATACTTGACTTGTGATGCAAACAAGGTCCATTCCCCTGCAATGTTTACCAAGAAGATTAACTATTACAGAAGTGACTTATCCTGATCTACAAATATTTTGAAACTTCACTGGAACCTAATTTCTTATCCAAAGAGAGAACTGAACAACTTTCTTTAAGGAACATATAATGTGACAGACTTTCACATAGACTTGCCTGATAGGATTTTTTATTTTATTTCACAGTCACTTGAAAACAAAGCATGATGCTTTCTCAAGATTCGGAAAAAAAACAACAACTCAGAACAGGAAGACTAAAGGTCAAACATCTTCATCATAGCTTTCAGAGCCAATAGAAAATAAAGTAAAATATGAGTGGAAATATCAGGATACACATCTCATCTTTTATTACAAAAACACTTGAACATAGTGTAAAACCTGGCCTGGAATAAACTAGAAACAGCATGGATGCTGCACAGAATAAAGTGAGCTGAAATGTTGTCTGCACATTATGACTTACTGGTCAGGAATTTAAAGTGCCAAGAAAAATTTATATAAGGGAAAAAAAGCTGTGTGCAAAAAGGCATCAGAAATATGTGGCAATATGTTATAAAAGGTCATTTTTGTCCACCAGGGCCATAATGCCCAGTATAATGTAGACCCACATACTAGCACTCTACATTTAAACCAAGAAATAAATAAACTCTAATTTGAACAAGGAAAATGTAAAATTTATTATTGATGAACTGGTTCAAATTTCTGGTTTAGCTAAAATTCCTGAATTCTTTGGCAGATAAAAAAAACCTATGATACTTAACACAGAATAATGTCTTTGTAACAAGTGATTACAAACACCAAGATACAGAAATGAAACTGGAAAATGGGTTGTTAGTATCATTTTCAATATTATAAAACTGCAAATGAAACAGGAAGATTTTTATAGGTATAAATTGACCTGAAAGGTAAGGTCTGAAATACCCGTGACAAATCTTTACAAAATTAGCAGCCAATCTGAGTATCTCAAGCACATGTTGAACCATGCAGTAAGCAAGGGCACCACTTTGTGGCAAAGATGAGGCCAATTTCTCTAACTGCCTTCATTAACAACCTGATGAGGGCATTGGGAGTGTGTAGCCCATTTGGACAGCATCCCAAATACCATTTGGCCATTTAATACAGATAATATAGCTGTTAATTGTCTTTGCTTCACTTGGTCCTGAAGGGACATTGACTATATGGTAGATTTTCAGTTATTATTCGTCACATTCAGACCATGACTTACCTGGAATGGATTTCAGTTCAAAATCCACCCTCAGACAAACAGATCATATATTTTTCATTGTAATCTATTATTTCTACTACCATTTATAATCATTTATCATCAAAAATGTACTAACATTCAGAGAAACATTATAACCCATAAGATCTAAAGTGATCTATTCTAAAATATGGCAGATTTTAGGCCAAACACCAGTCCAAGATCATCCTAGTCTAAACACAACTAAAGATAACTCAACAAGGACACCATGCAAAGAACAATCCATTTTTCCCCCTTAAGCATGAGCCATTAATGGCATACATAGTTGGTCCAGCTATTACAGGTGATGTTATTTAACAAGGGCAGTATCACAGAGGTCTCCTTGGGTTAAATACAGAGGATGGAAGACTGGAGTGATTTATGTATCTTGTCCTTTGCTGTTGGCACAGTAAGGTTCCTTAGTTATTTTAGACAAGGAATAAGACAGAGCACTGGGTGCCTGACAAACATTATTCCATGTAAACTAGTTTAAGAATTTATCATTCTGCATTTTTCAGTTAAAAAGTGCCAGGTACTTTGCCTAAAGTGCTTTTCCACATATACTTATTTTTGGTTGTTTATATTATTATTATTGTTTATTTATTATTTTATTACTTTTTTTCTTGAAAGGGGAGGGTCAAAATATATATAAACAATACTGCAACATATTAGGACCCTTTTTTTCAAATTTAAATCACTTCCCATTCATAAAGAGCTCCGTTGATGAATTATCACTAAACCAGCTGTAAAGGGGATCAAATAGTTAACTATCAGGGCAATCCTATTAGCTAGTTGAGTCAATGACCAAGCTGTATTTAAATTAATGCAATGGTCTCTGGATATTCCCATCCCCCACTGTGGCCACATACACATCATATCTGAGGTTACACACCAGACCACACAGTGTACTATGTACCAAATGTGTCTACATTAGATATGTATACATTACACTGTAGCTGTAGGAATTCCTTGCAAATGATTGGGGAGCTTGTGCCAATACTGTGTGATATGATCTCAGTATATTGTTAAGAAGTAGAGTTTAATCAAATACATATTTAATATAGAATTCATTGTGAACTGGGGCATTTATCTATTCCTATAATAAATAACAGTAAATATTAAATTCTATAATTAATTCTTCTGTATTTAAAATAGGTACCAGTATTTGCATGTTTTTTGTTAACCATGATTTCTGAAGCATTGCGCCAGAAGAAAGGAAGTCAGAACATGTTCACCATTGACATTATCAGTCATTTATAGGGCAAACAGGGAGGAGAAAGTTTAAAGAACCTCCTGTTCCTTTTCCTGATCAAAGAAGTTCAATATTCGGTTCACCTCGTACAAGTCATAACTGACTAGTAATTCCCATTTACTAGTTTCAGTGCGGAACTTTGTGAGACAATATGTGTCAACACAGCAATTACTGGTCTGAATAACAGCCGTTGCCATCACGACCACTCCAAGAAAGTGATCACCAGACACGATCCCAAACCAGCAGAAGTAGATATTGCTCCAAAGATGACATGTGTAGCTGATGGTAGAAGAACCGATCATTGTTTACGGTGGCAGCCATTTTTGGGCAGGGCACTTGCCTACAGTACAGAGGACAGCCTGCGGTGGCCGATTTGATTTTACCCCTTTCTACTATAAAGTACTCCCTCGATTTCACCTACCTGTTAATGTTATATCTCTTCTGAACTGAAGACCCATCCTTGGACCATTTCCCGTTAGTCATGCGATGAAATACATGGCCCTCGTTCCTCGTATATATAACAACGTGAGTAATGTAGTACGCACAGTTTGAATAACAGTAGTCACGTGACCCGGAAGTGCACCGATACTATGCGGTTACTCGTTCTGAAAGTGACCGACTTGGAAATGCTTTTGTTGTGAAAACAGAAGTGCAACATAGTGTTTCGTTTTCATCTTTTCTAAGGCATTCCGACGAACTGAATCACCGTGAATGTATTTTGAGACGGCCTATTTTTTTTTCTTTTTTACTCCCATTTCCCCATCAACCAATAATAAATAAACTGAATTTTAAAAATCAAGTGTGTGTGTTTGTGTGTGTGTGTGTGTGGTGGGGGGTACACCGAAAATATAAACCCTAGGCTTCTTCACCTGCACCAAACTCTTTCAATTGAGATATTATTGTCTTATTCTATTCAATACTATGACATGTTGGAACTTTGAACTTGGGTCAAATGACGAACCTAAAGGAAAACTGCGTGAAACGTTCTCTTCAAATGGTGCGATAACTGAAGAATTAAACGATAGGGCCTACACCAGAGGTCCATCTACAGAAAATTGTTTTATTACAGATTATTTACTAGTTCTTATAATTCACACGAAGAAAATATCAATGGGAACGGCATTAATATCTGCATTACGTGCAGGGCTTTTTTATCCCAGAGGTACAGAATCCTGTGCAAATACCGTAGTTTTTAGAAGGTAATTTTGTGCGTGTGTCGGGGAGGTCTCAGATGGGTCAGATCACTTTTAAAATGGTTGTTGTGGGAGTAAGTCGTGAGCCCAAACATGCCCCTTTTAAACTTGTATCAATTACACGTGTTTTGGCGATCCCCTGGTGTTTTGATTTTTATCACATGTCCATCTCCTAATTTTGAAGGAGTCAAGGCGGAGAGGTAGCCTGGGGCTTTAATATTTTATAGATGTGGTTTTCAAGCTAGCGCACTGTGTATATAAGTGTGCATTTCTTATTGCACAGCAAAATATATAGTACAATGGTGCCTGGTTATTCTGCATACAAATAAAGAAAATGCACAAATCTCGCCACGCATGCATACATGTAGGCCCTACATTACTTTTATTTCATAACATGTTTTACTGGAATAGAAATATTTCTAAAATCAGTCGTCCGGAAATTATTAATGTGAGCGTATAAGCTTTCTAGTAAGTGTATTAAAGGCCAGAACCATAAATCATAATAAGAACGAATTTTTGTTTTTCCGTTATGCCCTGGAACTACCGTTTATCACCAGTGACATGACACCATTACGATAGGTCAGAGTAATTGTGGTCACGCGAGATCGTGATTGACGTCTCGTGGTTTGCGTGGTTGTCACGGGATTTTGGTTACTGCTGATACCCTGAACATGGTTACACACAGCAAAGCCACAATAAACTGTCATTTCGATGCGTTAAAAAAACGTGTAACCAAGAAGTTGTAACTTCTTGGTGTAACATAAGATGCAATTGTCAAATACACACAAATGAAGAGACTTTTCATGGAAAAAAAAAGACAAAGTTGGCTATGTTTAACCAAATACGATAAAACTGATAGTTTAACTTCGTTCTTTAAGGTATGCTATCCGTATACGAAAATACCCTTAAGTCGTAACTTCTGTGTCTATATATCTAGGCATCTGAAGCTAAATCATTTCATCAGAAATGACATAATACATCGAATCCAAGTTCACGGACGCGAGGCACAATGATTCGGGAGTAGAAAAATATTGCTTTTTTTCTCAAGGAAGATTCGATTTGGAGCAAAGATCCCAGAAAGGATATCTTTCATTGGACTATGTGGCACTAGGCTAATGAGAGTTGAGCTTCGCTCACCGATGAAGGTGTCAGTAGGACCTGAGAATTAGAGAATGATACTCGATGAGATATTGCATAGAATATTGGCCCAAATGATGTCTCCAACAAATTGCCAATAATGTTTTTTGGTTGCAGTTTTCGTTGTTTCTAACTCAACATAAAACATCACTTAGATCCATGTCTTCAGACATTATTGGGAGCAGATGTAGTGCAATCTTCCGAGTGAGCAGGAGTGCCATTTTTCATCAGTTTTGCATCTACATCCGGGTCGCTCGGCGTGTCTTCTGTACGAAATGATTCGGAGTCATTGTCGGACTCGGTGTCGACAGCCTTACAGTGACCAAACAATCTGAAACGGCATTGGTGCAAAATATAACTATGTTATTCAATAAATCACGGTAAACATCCCTTTCTGCCAAGGGCAACTTTATGGATTTTTTAAAATCATAAATACAACCTTAGATTTATGATGTACCTTTTCAGTACAATGTATGTTTTTCAGCAGCACTCGCGAGACAAGGGCAAGACCTTCAACAAAATTTATTATTAGGAGTGTAGAGATAAGAGACATGGTCGTATTCCTTACCCAGCTGAATTCAATAACGTGTCAAACTCCCTTATGTTCTGAGGAAGTTTGCGGTTCACTGTTTCCGGGAGCAGCATGGCCAGAAAGCCAGCGGCAATAGCACTGAGCCCAAAGATTACCATAGGGAGATAGGAGACGAAATCCTTCAGCATCATTATCTGTGGACCAAGTGCACTGCCGAATCGTGCAAAGGCAGACCCCATACCAATAGCAATGATCCTGAAACACCACAAAACGTACCCTTTACTTTACTGTGAAAAAATGAAAATCAAACCAAAAAAAAAAAAAAAAAGCGAACAAGTTGCTTAAAAAAATTAATAAAATTGAGAAAGCCGTGCTTATAGATTAAGCACAAAGGCAAAGCAAAATGCGACAAGCTGGAACGTTTTGTGAAACAGAAAATAAAACAAAATAAAAAATCGCAAATAGCGAGTGTTTTTAAACATTGCTGAAACTTCATAAACAATTTAAGACTTGCTATAATTGCTCCTTCTACGTTACACAATGTACTGTATATGTTATGCTTTAGCACGCTGTAACCCCTGGCCTTGCCTCATCACTGTGGGGTAGCACTCGGCTGTGAACAGCCAGATGATCACGAAGGACGCTGAGATTCCCATCTTCCCAATGATTGCAAAGGTCACGATTAACCAGTGGACGTCTGGATGTTAAAAGATAGTGCAAAACAAGACATAAAATGACAAGACATTATTTCCCGTTATTTGATTACCAAACATAAAATTATGATGTTCCCGCAATATTACTTGCAGTATAAAAAACGAAAAAGCATGAAAAAGGCAGACAGTTTTTGATTTAATTTACGAAATTACAAATTACAAAGCAATTCATTTTTTTCAATTTTTTGTCCGCGACGTAAGCAAACTACATGTAAATCAGTGGCTGCGGTGGGATGGTTTAAATCCATATGACTAATAAACAGAAAAGCTGGCGGTATAATCGCTTCATCGTCATCCATCAAATGGCCTGTTCATAATTTACATTAATGCCAATTTATGTATTTCATTATTGATTAACGCTTTGGACACTTCGATTTTTTTATGTATATGATATGGATGGTGGCTTTATTGACTTCCCTGTAATGACACGCCAGATATAATCAAATAAAACTGAAATACAAATCTACTGTCAAAACTTGAACAAAACAAAAAGGAAAAAATCTTATTAACAATGTACTTGGAAAATAAAACCTACGTTACTTGAACAGATGCTTATATAATCTAGATTAGAATTTTCTCGTTTTGTGAAGCAAGACTAAATACGAATGTTCTTAAAATGTGTACCCACCAGAAGTTAGGCACCCAGACACCAAGCAGCCAATGCCACCAAGTAACATGGTACCAATCAGCGTGGTGCGTCTTCCGATCTTGTTTACGGCATATATGGCGAAGGCGTAAGCTGGAATCTCAATGGCGCCCATCAGGGTAAAGTTAACGTAGAGGTTGCCGCCTAGATCTTCCGTTCCCAGAGAAACACCGTAGTAGACCATGCCGTTCACCATCCTGGGAACAAGAAGGCTTTTTTATGAAAGATGTTTTCGTGATCTATAGATAGGAACTATTCTTTTTACTTAGAGACCAAATATCATGAGTTAAACATGACATTTCGATCCACCATCTATGGAAAAGTAACCAATAATGTTTTAATTAAGCGACATGGTCGACAAATCTCGCATTCTTCGCAATTTGGGCAGTAAGAGAGCACCAGAATATCGATGGCTCGTTAGTTTTATCGAGAAGAAGAATACATGTCTCATATGATTTGATCGCAAATATCGCCAAAAAAAAAAATCCCATTTCGTTATCTCAGAAATATCAGTGTAACACATTATGTTACAACCATCACAAAAATATTGATGCAGTAGTTGTTATATGTCATCACTGAAGCGTTATGTACAAAAATAACGGCCCAAAAATACGTGTTACATCCTAGAATAGATCACGAAGGAAGAACATGTACGCATAGGCAATCAACAAGGCAATAAAACCAATGCAGTATAGATTATACTGGGTAAGACAACACTAACCAGATAAAGCACATGCTCGCAGTGATCGCCAGTCGACGCCTTGTTCTCACTAAGTCTAACGGAGTGAAGGTTTCGGCCAGCGCCTTGGCGTCTCTAGAGGTTTTTAGAACCCCCTGTATGTCCCCCTCTTTCACGTCGACTTTGTTCCATCTTGCCACCTTTCGAAGCAGTTTCTCAGCCTCACTATGCCGACCTCTAGACAATAGCCAACGAAACGATTCTGGTAGCGTCCTTGAAGAAAAACCAACAATTTCATTGTAATCTGCCAAAGCTAAAACAAGCTAGGCCTATATAGAAATGTGCATACATGTATGCATTATTGAAGGAGTACAATGTTTGTAAAAGCTCCATTAATTTTGAATTGCACAGTAATTTGGTGATAGTTGAAAAGTGGAACTGAAAAGTTAAAGAAAAGTTCCCAGTTAAAATACTGCGTCAGCAGTATGATGCCATGGGTCTCTGGAACAGACCTTCGAACACTGGTCGTCAAATATACGCATTCCCGTTCTCAACGCTTTTGATTATCAACCACCCACTGAAAGGCGAATACTCACAGCCAGAAGAATCCAAATAATATACAAGGTGCGTACAGGGCCAGAGCAAGGTGTCTCCAGTCACGGATGAAGTAGGCAAAGAGAACGAGGACAAAATAGCCCAATGTGAAGAAGTAGGTCATTGAAATAGCCGCTGAATTGCGCTTGCTTGGACCCACGAACTCAACGGCTGAAATGAGAAAATTTCAAATAGTCATGCATTCTGCTCAATTACAAATTAAAATAGGATATATTTAATTAATTTGGGTTTCTAATAGTATTCCATCGCCTGTCTATAGAGAAGATACACGCTGGCCCCTTCTGTACCTTTAAGCATTCCAAAACAGTTTTTTTCATAATTAACGAATATTTTCGGGGTAATAGCATTTTCCCCCGCCTTACCCACCTTTAATCTTCCTTCTCTGACATTTGCCATAACTCTGTAACAATTTTGGAAAAAAAAGCTAAAGGTCAAAGCTGCGCTTAAGCGCAGGTTTTCCTGATACGCCATTCAACCAATGGCTCTACTTCCGGATATTCCGAGACAATTGTGCCGTGATTTAGTTAAAATTGCGTTTTTTTCAAACTGTGACTGACTACCAGGTTGGACGGGGGACAAGGAGTTTTTAAAGGTCATATATATGTCATTATAGACCTATTTTTAAAAGTTTTATTGTTCTCAGATAAGTTCAACAATAAGCTATCCATGAATTTAGAATGCGTTTAAAATCCTGGCTTGGATTGCCTAAAATGACAAAATACTGACACGGCCTATACTTTAGTAAACCTAAATTGTGCTAGAACCAATAAATAGGCTATCATTTGAAAACTGCCAACGCGTGTGACCAATAGAGAAACAATAATATGGTGTTGCATAGTGAGATTTACATAGGGCATGAACTACTCTGCGTGTGCTGTGTTTTGTATTATATAAAATCCCCCTGCTCTGTCACACAACCTATATCAGATGGTAATAAAAACATCATGTGTGTTTTAATATCAAAACAATACAGAAGCAGGACAGACCTAGAAGATATGAACATTCTTATGTCTTGACATTTACGACGACTATAGGTTGTTTTGGAAGGCGGCAAAAATGGCTATACACTGAAGTACAGCAAAATAATTGTTGCATTTCCAGAACACCAGCTTGAAGGGATAACAACTATTCGTTTTGGAAAAAAATATTTGGGGTAAACGACAATTTCCCATGCTTACCAATGGTTAATAAATCTATTTCGGACATTCAAAGTTTGTCTATGTTTTTTTTTTCTAAAAAATATTTTTGTAAATATTTCTTAAGAGATAATTACGGAGATATAGACATCTCTGAAGGTCCACGTGGTTTGATGGCAAGCTCAGATTCCAGAATCATTGCCGTTTTGGTGGTAAAATAGGTTTTATTATTTTTCTATGAATTGTGAACAATGTTTTTATTGTGAAATATAAATCTCATACGAACAGTTTTCTCTCTAACACCATGCAATGCATGCCTCTGCTTATTCCCTAACAAATGATGCCTGCAGTTTTGAAGAGAAAAATCGTTAGAATACCTGTATACTTAAACATGCACATATACATACCTATGGTGTAAGCCACGTTAAAATAAAACCCATTTAGCACGCCTTGGATACCCTGAGATACAACATATACCACCATACTGGGAATGAGCGCCGTCGCTATCCCCAGCAACACGGAAACCATCAGAGCCAGCAACACCGAGGGGCGACGACCAAACCTTTGAAAAAAGAATAGTACGTTTAAGGTTTGCTTTTTTCATGAATTTCCCTGAAATAGTACAATCCATTCAAATATGTGCGCACTCCTGTGTGCCTTTCCTTAGTAGACAGATTACATAGAAGTATAGGTTTGAACGTTTACATATTCTCATACCGGAAAATTTCACTTTTTTCTTGAAACCTAAATGAATTCGACCTGCTCTCCTCTCAAATAGAAAATGATTTGGTATCAAATTAATGCATTTTAAGTACGCACGAATCTCATTGCGGTTTATGGAACCCAAAAACGAATTTCTTTTTTTTTTTTTTTTTTTTGGGGGGGGGGGTAATCTTTTTAATTTATTTATTCTTTTATTATTTTTCTTGCTATAGTTTTAAGGCGTTGGAAGTGGATTTTTGAAGACATACCTGTCTGAAATAACGCCTGATATGATGTCCCCTATTAGCTTCCCTATAAAGAAAACTGACTTGCTGGTACTGACTTGCCACTCGCTGCCGCACGCTAGATCAAACTGAAAATAATTCACAGACAGATCTAGATAAAATCATGTTTTCTTAAAAGAAAGTAATGTTGATGGTGTGACCCTTGAATATGTTTTAGAAAAAAGAACAACTCCAGTAAATTGGTTATTTGCCTCAACAGATATTCAAAAGAAAGAAAACGTTAAATATTTTGTTCCAGATCCTTTTTAAAATAATCGTATCCCCCCTCTCCGTTTATGTGCATCTCTGAGTACTGTTAATACATTTAAATGTGATCTATTGATGAGATTAACTGTTCAAATGGAATGATACATGCAATGCGCACAACAATATTCTCTTAATGTTCATTTGATATGCAAAACTGTAGCATAAACATGCAGACAATATTCAATGTTCCCATTGTAATGTGTTGGTCAAATGAAACTGTTTTACACATGCTGGTTCGAAACATGAGGGCCGATGAAAGGAGTTATACAGGATGAGATCACCATTTAATGAAAAGGTCGGAAAAAATGGCATGGGTTTCATGGGCTGCCTAGGCCAAAGATATTTTTGGAACCCCATAAAGCCAAAAATACACCGACGGTCGGAAAATGTCATCCCTGTTTATACCAAGCATATTGCTAGTTGAACTAATCTAAAAGATACAAACAATTGCTTTCATTATGTCGCATTTGATAATATTGTGTAATACTTTGATATAATGGGTGACTTTTTGGGTTCATAATCAGGGGCGGATTGAGGCCGTCTTCTGGGTCTTCCGGAAGATGGTCAGATTTTCAAGTTTACATTCACAGGTATCAACATTTTTCTGTCGGAAGACGGTCAAAAATGGAGGATAGGTCAACAAAGATAATGTGGAAGACTGTCAGAAAATATCTCTGGATCCGCCCCTGATAATCGTTCAATAGAGAGTTTGCATACACGGGGCTTGCATTAAAAATTACCTCAGATACGACCGTGGACGTGTAGATGTCTTTAGCGTAGGTCCTCCCTTCAGGGCAAGGTAGCTCTGTGCGATTGCCATCAGACTGGCCCGTCCATGCCGATATGAAGTTTTCTGTATCATTTCCAACGTTCTGAATCACGATGCTACATGTGCCTGGTACCACTCTATTGACATCTTGGTCTGTTGGAAATGACGTGTTTGGCGGGAAGAGTCGCGAGGAAAGGTTGTTGTAAGGCGCGAGGGTGACGTTCTGGTAGACTTGCGGTACCTTGCACTGGTAACTGGGGGTGGCCGTAAAAAAGACTGAGCCCAACATGTTAAAAGTGGCATACATGTTGATCAAACATATCGAGATGTACTGCAGCCTTTGGTATCTCCCGAACTCCCCGACTATCTTCAGAAAATCGTCCAGATGCATGATGCCGTCTAGATGTGTGTTGAGTGTAACGCGTCTCGTGTTTTGTGGTCGCCCTCACCACGCTGGAGTCATTTATAGACAAAGACCTTGTCCGAGAATGCGTCAACCGAATGGAAAAATACAAACTGTTCGCTTCAGAATGCCTGGAAAGGTCAATGTAAATGTGTTGTCACAATATTGATTAACAATCTTTTAAAGGAAAACGCATTGGCTAAATATTATAAAATCAATCACTGTCAACTTCGAATTTCAAACAGGCTAACCATTGGGCGGCATAACGTGCAATCCACCAGCCCTGTTTTCAATAGCCCGATTCAACTGCCACTAACATGTGCCCCTTGGGGTGACAAATTTGAGACCGTTTACTGTGGTAACGTGACAGAGAGCTCCCCTTCCCACCTCATGATAGAGGGTCCGCTTCCTATTTATTTGTAGGCCTACAGGTAAGCCTCGCCCTAGATTTTGACCCACTTAGATCAGGCTAACCCTAACCATTATATCTAAATGGAGGGCGGACTTTCTGTCACACGGACCCTCAGTTTTGTTACACCCTAGAATGGCCAAGGGGGCTGGTGCCAAAGTTAAGAGGCTTTAGAATTTTAATTTGAGAGTTGGGCTCTTTTTAAGTTGTTAAAGGGACACCAACTCTTCATATGAGACTCAAAATTCCACATTAAATACATTGTAAAAACAACACTTAGAAATAATATTAGAAATTCTATTTTACCACCAAAACGGAGGTTATAGCAATTATTCTGAATTCTGAAGACTTCTATCCCGATTCATCCTCGCTCGGTATTACGTATGTACGCTGTGTAGTAACAGGAAGCTCAGCGTTCCCATTATACAATCACGAACATCAAAACTGGGCTGAGGCTATCACCTTAGCATGATATAAATATGACCTTATTTCAGAATTATCATTTATTATTATTTTTACGATTCTCTCCAAGCAATAATGTCATTGGCTTCTCATCTAACACATTCCACAGTAAAAGGTGCTCAAGCCGCATCCAGCTGCCTCCTCTAAATTTCGCGAGTTAATAATAGCATAGAGAGATATACATGTATTTATTAAAAAAAACTATATACACGAAACAAATTGCTTTTCTTAATCCTGAAATTATCTTAGACAATCCAAACGTTATCTGGTACATACGTTATTGCCAGAATCCAAATGCTGGACGGTGTCGTAGCACTTTCAAGATGTGAGCAACACCCTATACAAACTAGACGCTAACTTTTACGCAGATGCAACATCCAGTAATTTCTGTAAATCAAGAGTGTAAATCAACATTTAGATAAAGAATTGTTATGCTAAAAAAAGGGCTATAACGTACCTTGCGTCCAACGGGCTGCCTCATACAACATCCCATTGAAGCCAATGCAGAGAAATTGAGTCTGGCTCGTGATTGCCGGAGTGTTACCTGTACACAAAATGGGAGCATGCATTCGCNTTCAACCCAAATATCAAGAAACATCTTCATATCATCTAAAATAAAGACCACATCACAATTATTCTGAGCTTATTTTAAAGCAATTCTTTTTTTGATTATCTCTTTTTAAATTAAAAGTTGATTTCACCCTAATATCAGTAGATATCTTACTTCATTTAGAATATAAGAACATCAGTAATTGAGCCTGAAAGCATTTCAGCAGAAGTATTACAGCAAATGTTATAATCTTATCTCTGTATCTTTTCCAGCTGGTATCATGACCCCTAACCTAAGCAAAGGTTTTGACAGATCCTTCAGTATTCGTATGAAATCCACACTAACTAAGAGAGGTGTACATGTTAAAACATCTGGATATAGAGTAAGAATGTGTTATGATTGAAAAGCAAAAGGAAAAAAATTGTCACGTTGCAAGTTTTGTTCCATCTCTTATGTCTTGTTAATTTAGATTTGTAATATTTTTGTTGGTTTGCAGTACATCCAGATGAAGTCATTTGCTTCTCATAACTTCACATAAGAGACTTCATCTTTCAAAGCCGAAGAAATCTGATAAAGTGCATTTTCGATTCATTAATTTGTTTGCTGGTGGTACACAGTACAAGTAGTGCCACACACCTCTCTCTTCTACCATTCATTTGTTGTCAAAAATCACTGCAATATACTTATGCGTACTTCAATATGTTTTTTTTTACCTACTTAATTTTGTAGTAAAAATAATTGCTGCTTTCTGACTTAATGAATTCCAATGTCATAAAAAATGCTGTTTTTTTCACCAGGTAGTCCATATACTTGCTCATATGCGGCCACAGTTCAGTTTCTCCGTTAATAGGAAGCATCCCCCGCACCTTATTGGAATTGTTGGCATAGCACTGGCGCTGCCACCTCCAACTATAAGTGAATTACGGATGGAGAACGACACATTTGTGACGAGACTTGGTTTAGACTTTACTGTTTCTTATTGTGAACCAAAGTAAGTGGAGCAAAAAGTAGAATGTGTACAACTTCATTGTGAATATTATTTTCATAGTACAGATTTTCTTTTACAGTTTTTCAATATCGTTCTTGCTACTTGTCACTAATTATGGCCTTTGAACAAACTTCAAGGTGTTTTTGAAATTTATTAAATTTGGACATTTGACTTTTAAGATGTGTTGATGTTTATAACTCATGTAGTGACACTGTTTACTCTGCTCTGGACTCTCCCTGGAATAGCAAGATCTGGATGTTTTTAACTAAATCAAATTTTAGCTTATTTCTAAATCTTAAACAGTGGTACATTTGGCAAAAAAGGGTAAATATATTACCTCTTCCTTAACCAATTTGAACATTTGGCTAAAATTTAGTGTCTAGAGAGAGTCCAGCTGTTAACTCTGTGGGTATTTTTCACAGTTTTATTGTTTTTGGATCTCTATCACAAGTTCAGGCTAATGTATTATATGTATTATATTATAGTCACAGCATCAGTAAAAATTGCCATAACAGTAAATACACATTTACAAAAATCAAAATCATGTTTTCACACTTGTAATCATTAAAACAATAATATTAATAATTATAACAAAAAATATAATGTAACAGTTATGTCGTACAGAATAATACTTACATTGCTTCAGTTCTACAAGAGATATCAAATACATTTTCAAGAACTACATTAAAATTGAAATTAAGTTTTATACAGAAAAAAAATATTCAGATTTATTTTTCTCAATTATTTCCAGAATTAGTGAATTGATGAACATATCTCCAGATGATCTCAACAACAGGAGTCTTTATGATTTCATTCATGCAGAAGATTTGAAGAGGATTCGGAAATCTCATGTAGATTGTGAGTGCAACAGTTGCAGTACAGTGTTAGCATGATGTATACCAGCTTCTTCATTTCTAATTTTCCATACAAACCCCCCTTTATTGTGTCTTAACTTCAACAACATTTGATAGAATTTTACCATACCAATCAGATGTTAGACCCATCTATTCACTTAGAGCCAGTTCACAATGAATTTATCGACCTAGATATTGCCACACCAACTCCGCAGGCTCTCTCACTTATTAACATGCAAACTCCTGGCATTGAGCACAATACAAAAAAGTTGATGATTATATGAGTGTGTTGGAAACAAGGAGACCTTACTCTGATTGCATTCAGCTAGAGTCCCCCTGGAGTTAGTGCGCAGTAGCTGGTGCAATTGATTCATTGTGAATGGGCCCTTAGCCCTGTGCCCTAGCATCCAGATATAAAACTGGATACACATTGGTGCTTGGCACAATGAACTGCAATAAAACTTACCACTGATTGTCAGCGTAAAAAGAGTGCACGTATGGAGGTTTAAATATGAAGAAGCTGTCACGCACAGGACCTGTATGAAGAGGCTGCTGTTGATAAAATTCATTAATTGAACAGTTGAATAATTCAGAAGGTTTAATTTAATATGGATCTATCACATTATTTACTGAAGCAAGATTTTCTTTTTCGCATTTTGAAATAATTTTGTACTTTTTGTGAGTTTTTTTGTCAAAACATTGTTCTTGTTCTGTTTTTTATATTGCACACATGAATATAATATGTACAAAAAGCATTTTATTACTTTGTGGTAATTAATATACAGAAATATGTTAGTATACAGAATATCAAGCAGTTCCGTATGCCATTTGGGTATTCATTCATTTATTGCCCTTTGGACTATATGCTGCAGGCTACAATTGTTAAATATGAGGTGAAGGTGTCACCAAGTGTTAAAGGACAACCTTGTTTATTGTCACATCTCCAGATTTTCTTCTTTGTTTTGAAAAAGGGCAGTGACCTGGCAACAAAATTATAATTTCCATGCGAATAAGGTGTGGCCTGACCTGTGTTTGTTATATTTGAAGTGCATTCTAAGCTGGAGCTGGGGTCTGGTTCTCAGTTTGGGGCTAAAATTTCAGTCCACTAGGACTTCGATAAATTGGATTGCACAAAGATTCTAAATGTCACAGACCTCTTCTCTTTCTGAACTAAGACCCTTGAGCAAGTGATTGTCGTGACAGAAGTTGACACTCTCTGGGGTGTCAGTTGCCTAGTTGGGTATGTCACTTAGTACATTTATCGTGGGCAAATCACTCACGTAAGACTTCAAGTCAAAGTGGAAAGTCAACTTGGTGTAGTCAGCCACCCAATGTTAACAACCTTACCTCAGCCTAAGAACTAAGATTTATTGTGAAAGGGACCCCATGTGATGAACTTAAGATTTGAATTGGCTTGTGTTTAAATATATAATAAAAGGAATCCCCCCTCCATTCCCTCTTTCACTTCATGTTTTTGACAGTTTCAAATAACACAGTGAATAATTTTGGTTGAAGAAAAGGAAAAAAAATATTAAAATGTTGTCAGTTAGAATTGTAACTTTGGCTCAGAAGTTACTGTTGATGGCAACCTTTTCAGTTGTCCAGGCAGTAGAAGAAAGATGTAATAAGAAGTATTTTGGTGAAGACTCTCATTAACTATGTCTGTTTTGCAATATTTATTAATTAATTTGTTGGTTTGTTGGCTGCATATGTTCTGCCATATGAAAATCATTACATAACAATATACAACTTTTTCTGTTCCAGGAATTTTTATGTTTCATTATTAATTACCATCATTCCTGTCTAGTGCATGTGAAATTATGTAACATAAAATCTACTGAAACTTTCAATGTCTGCTGTTTCCAGTATTGTCAAAAGGCCAGGTGTTGACAGACTACTACCGTATGCTGAACAAACATGGTGGCTACGTATGGGTGCAGACATGTGCGATGATGATACTGAATAAGAATGATGAAGTTATCAGCACCATCATCGGAGTCAATACGGTATTAAGGTAATCAGATTGCCAAGACTGTTTCTAGTAATGATCCTAGCATGAAGATATTTTTTTCTGTCATAGATAAGATTGAATTGGTTTACATCATATTGCTAATATTTAATGAGACCTTGACTATCCCAGTATCTGTTTGTGACTATTAGCGACTGAAGTGAAATAATAATTTAGAAACAACCTTGTCTTAAATAGAGATGGAGACTGATGGATTTCACTTGAAACAGTATAAAAAGAAAATTTAGAAACTGGGTATTAGACATATTTTCCTAGTAGTTTTGAAAATATACCTTGATGATTAAATGGAAAACTGTCGACATTTTCAGGAGCTTATTTGTTTAAATGTCAAATGCACATATGTTATAGAATTTTTAAGAACACCCTGTTACAAGAACTATGTGAAAACTGTAGAAACATTTCATTTGTAGTGGTATTGAGTATTCCAACTGCATCATGGACACCAGTCAGATGAAGACCGTCTTCACACCTGATCCTGACCAGTCTGACCACTCTGAAAATGACTCTGGATCTGATCAAGGTGGGCTTACAGTGTGTCCTTATTTCAACTTATTTACCTATATGTATATTTATATTTAGTATTTGAATGTTAAAAAAATTATATTTTTAAAGATTTTAAAGTGAAGTTTACTTTGGCAATGATTAGCCAATTATGATGTTGAAAATGGCTAAAATTTGCAAAAAAAAAAAAAAGAGTATAACCATCTATCATTACTAAACCCTATTGAATCTCGGGCTTATATTTTTGTTTAATTTTTGTATATTGTGTTATTGACTATATTTCATGCATTTGAATGAAAAAAATCTTATCTGCATTTTCAGACCCTGGCAAAAATGGAGAAAAAGATACTCCCAGTTTAGAACCTTCCGTAGTTCCTCATGGCACGGTGGCCTCTTCTAGTGCTAACAGGAATGGCAGTCGCCAGGCTTCATCAACTGGGAAAAGTCATTCTTCTAGTCATGAAACACAGTCACCCGAGGCTGCACTAGAAAAGATATCAAACACAAAAGAGGTTGACATTTTATCTGAGGATGTATTTTTTGAAGATTCAAATAAAACAGATACCAGAATTTCCAGGAGAAAACTAGACAAGCCTCGCAAGCGCAAGCGTTCGTTAGCTGATGAAATCCAGAGTCATCTTGATAAGTATTCAGGTACGGTTCAGAACAATACGAGACTTGATGATGAAAATGGTGCCCAAGGAACAGAGCAGATGCAAAAACAGGACAATGACTCTTCTGCTACTGAACAGTATCAAATGTCATCTGTTGCTTCAGATATGGACCAAAGTCCACCCGCAGAAG
>NW_019773958.1:1424426-1500587 GCF_001039355.2 Lingula anatina
TTCAACCAGTAGCCCTCAAATGGAACACTCAACAATCCTAGCTGGATTTCAGTGAATTTAGTCACATAATCAAAATGATTAGTCTGCTGAAAATTGAAAAACTAAAGAAAATGTTTGTTTTTTGTTCTTATTTATGTATGTATTAAGCAGTTTTAGTATGCATTGCTATGTGCAGACAGTGTTACTGCAGTAGTATCTCAACATGGTCTACTGGGGCCACAGTGGGAGCCCTGTGCATTCCTTTTTTTATGGCTATAACTGGAAAACAATGTTGCTGTTCTGCTTCCAGCTCACATAGCATATTGTTTGTCCTAAAATGCCAGCCAAGTTCAAAACTAGGCATGTTCCCATTTGTTTTTTTCAATTTTGATAAAATTTCATTATGGCCTAATGGATAGAATAAATGTTGAAATAGTTTTTAAAAAAATAAAGTTGACAATTTTATAACAAAAGTGATTGTATGCTCGTGAACACGGTACTTTAACTTCAATATATCACAGTCGATGGTCATTGAAAATATTTCCTCTTTCACTTCTGTAAACAAACAAGCCAGTTGCTGTGTTAGTGCTCAGAGTCATAAATCCACAACATTAATAGAAAAAAATCTTATGTTTTCAGCTGCTCTCCTTAGTGCTGAACACCTGAAGGGCATTGTTGATGTTAAAGTGCAGTGGGAGAGCAATACCAGTCTGGAAGTCAAGTAAGTCAATGCTGCATGCATATGGCCATCGTAACTTCCATTTCTTAAACTTAAGCAAGCAGAAGTATGATTTTATGGCCTTACTCTTGGCATTTAAACACTTGAAAACCAACACTCTGCAGAATTAGAAATGTGTAAAAGACTGTGAACTGAACAATTTGACACAACATATAATCATGGTACTTTAACTTTACTGAATGGCATGTTGAAATTCCTATGACATTTTCTGTGTTATTGAATACTACAGTTCAAGCATTTATTGTTCTTGTATTCTTATTTTTCTCATACAATCCATTTCTTTTTCAGCTCCACCAGTTTCAGCACCAATGCCTCCATATGCCGTTACTTGTCCAGAGTGGGGTCTTCAGAAGGGCTGTATGGAACCAGTGCCCTGGAGAGAACAGAGGTGAGGGCGGAAACTGGAAATTTTCTATAACATCTTACTGATTTATGAAAGAAAAAGTGAGTATATGACTACTGAGGGTGTTGTTTAAACCTAGTTTTCCTAATTTTTTACATTGTGTCTGGATGTTGAGCCTATTAATTACCGTCAGTTTACTGTCCTTGCTTTGACATTCACCATGCCTATGTACACATAGGGACCATTCCCACAGATATTTGGATTGATCTATCTCCCTGGGGAGTCTCACTAAATTGCTGTTAACTTAACCAGCTTAAATGTCTGTCATTCCTGCCGAATTAGCTTAAGCACCCCGCACACGGTGAGCAATTGGCGCGCGCCACTTGCGCTGCGCCAGATGCTCGTGCTCCTCAGCTCCCCACAAACAATGCGCTCTTTGCTCAGCAGAGGTGCCTCCCGGCCTGCCCCTATCGGATGCACCGCGAACTGTGGGATCACGTGATTAAGGAAACATTACATATTTTTTTTTCTGAAAGTAATGGCAAATGGTGACCATGTTAATCAATCAGACTAACTATAACTGTGTACATTTTTGTTTACTTCACTGGGGGCTGCCATTTTTCTTTGTTTCCGGCTACCGGCACATGCGCATTGTTGGCATGGCGTGAGCAATCGGTGCTTGCACCCCGCACACGCTAAGATATTTTGCTCAGCCGCGCGAGAGGCAAAAATCTCACCAAAATAACCCCGCACACGATCAGAAAACGGCGCAGCGCAAGTGGCGCGCGCCAAATGCTCACAGTGTGCGGGCCCCTTTAGGGGCAAAGATAATGACTCCCTAACAGCTTTACTAGGTGTGACAGACATTCAAGCCAGTTAAGTTGATAGCAATTTAGTGAGACTCCCCAGGTAGTTAGACTGATACAGATGGATCGATCTAGGCATGGGAACCCAGTCATAGACAGAGAGAGAAAAGACTATCCAATATGTTATACTTCCAGGTTGACCACTGGCTGGAGTTTGGCAATGGCCGTTTGACCTGTGCCTCGGACTTCCCAGCTGCCTTGGAATACCTGGACCATGTCCTGGGTCCAGTGACTTACCTGGTGGGACATCGCGTCACCTTGGCAGACTTTGCTGTCTGGGGAGCTCTCAGAGGTGATTATGTAGCTCACCTGCCACAGGGGGGTTAAGTTAAATAGCAGACATCATGATGGACGTTTTATATTAATAACAAAGTTAGATAGCAATTCTGTATTTAACAGTAATTAGATTCTTTTGACCGTCAGCAGATTTTTTGACACCTTGGGAGCCAAAGATAACCTTTTTTGAGTTCGATGCAGAAGACCCCCTGGACCCCGCATCACATTTTCAGACTTTTTCACAAAATCATTATTATTGAGTTAGATTTCATTTCATGTAATGGAAAATGAAAATAATTAAACATTTCAGAAAATAAGTGAGTGTCTGATATGTCTAGTGAGACAAGAATATTTAAAAATTATGTTTACAATATTTGTCAAATTATATTTGTATCATTTTAGGAAGTAGTCAGTGGGCAAGCTTGATGCTGAGTGGAACGGCACCAGTCAATGTTCACCGTTACTATGACTACCTGGAACACCAGGAGAAGTTCTTAGCTGTGGACAAGATGGTGCCTCCTGTTAAACCAGCAGATGGCGCTGAAAGCAAGAAAGAGGTTTGATCCAGTTTTGTGTGATATTATTAACTGAATTACAGATTCTCAAATGATACCCACAAGAGAGTGAAAATGCAAATAAAACTTTGGTCAAAACTTTTCAGAAAAAATTTTAATGAGATTGCAGTAGTGAGCATCTTCAATTTTCATCTATTTTTGTTACTGTGCTCAGCTGTCATATAAGCAAATTATAAACCCCAGATTAAAGACTGTGACAATATATTCAGAAATTTTATATTGTAAGCATTGTTTTCTATCGTATATTGAAACTATTTGAATTTGCTGCCCACACCATGAGTAGCAGTGCAGTGATGATAATACAACAGCAAATCTCGATTGCGTACTGGTCATTTTCATAACTGAACTGAATGAAAGTTATAACTAATAGGATTCATGATAATCTGAATCATATTTTGGCATTATTTATATGGACTGGCCATATATTTCAGGGCAAGTTTGAGGAAGGAGGCAAGTTTGTTGACTTGCCAGGAGCAAAAATGGGAGAAGTGGTGGTCAGGTTTCCCCCTGAGGCTAGTGGGTAGGTATTTAATATTTAATTCATATTTTAAGATGTTGAAAATTATTTTGGTTTGAGGTTTCACCACAGTTACATACAATTGTACATACATGTAATGATGGTGATATAAATGTGATACTATCTCACAGAAGACAAAATATTTGAAAGTCTATAAATTATAAGGTGTTTGTAAAGTCTTATTTAATTTTAAACTTTCCATTTCTCTTTCAAACTAGTATTCTTGCACTTTATTTGATAAGGCTGATTAAAAAAACAAGATTAGATTCCACATTTTCTTTTTGAGAAACATTGGCAACCCCTTTTCTTTGATTTGTTTGAACAGCTACTAATTTTGTTAAGTAATTCCCATGTTTTGTCAAATCCACAAGGTATCTCCATATTGGTCACGCTAAGGCGGCTCTGTTAAACCAGTACTACCAGCAGGCCTTCAATGGCACACTGATCATGAGGTTTGACGATACCAACCCTGCGAAAGAAAATGCTCACTTTGAAGAGGTAGATAGTATTATTATTATTGTTATTGTTGTTGTTGTTTAAATTCAAATTTTCTATTTTGTTTTCTTACTTTTTTATTAATTTATTCATCTGTGTATTTATTTGTGAAATATTTATTTATGACGTAAAGTAACCATTTTCATTTTAAATTATATTTGGCAGTAGAAAATATTGTATAATGTCATAGGCTGTTTAGAGATCAGATTGGTTGATATTTTTCAGAATGCTAAATCATCATAAAAAAGATAACTTGAAGGTTGCATGCACATAAACTTTGTCACATGCCAAGGTTAGTCTTAGTAAATTGGCCTTGAGGAAAGTATAGAAACAAACAGTGTCACATTCTTCAAGGTTGTTCTTGGTGACATCATTTGTTTGCCTTGTCTGACATCAATTACGATATGAAGCCTGCCCATGAAAACATCTTCCTGTTTTCAAGGTGATTCTGGGTGACGTGGCTATGCTGGGAATCAAATACGACAAGTTCAGCTACACCTCAGACTACTTTGACCAGATGTTGACCCTGTGTGAGAAGATGATCAGGGAGGAGAAGGCCTACGTAGACGACACAGACCCTGACACCATGAAACTGGAGAGAGACCAGAAGGTGGAGTCCAAGAACAGGAGCAACAGTGAGTTGATTATTACTTGCGAAAAAAAATTTGAGGGTGTATTGCACCGTTTGTTTGTGGTCAAATTTTTTGTTTCATGGTAGAGGCCACGACTTAAGAAATTTTTACTTCAGATTTTTTTTTAGATCGGTCATAGGTCTAGGATGATTTCTATTGTTTTCCATTAGGATCAGATTAGAATTGGCAACATTATTTATTTATTTTTTTTTAATTTACCTAATTAGTGATCCATTTATTATCCCAATTGAATTGATTGGCTTTTTTTCCTATTGAACTTATTCAGATTCAGATACAGGCAGTTCTGTCATGTTTCTCTTTGATATGATACTTTAACAATATACCTTGTTCTCATGCTTACAGCTGTTGCCAGAAACCTTGAACTCTGGGAAGAGATGAAGAAGGGAAGTGACCTCGGGCGCAAGTGTGCCGTTCGTGCCAAAATTGACATGAATTCCAAGAACGGCTGCATGCGTGACCCTACCATCTACAGGTGTAAGCCAGAGCCACATCTCAGGACTGGGAACAAATACAAGTAAGGACAGTCTGCAACACGTTACACGAGCCCTACACCAAATGCCAGTGAAATTGAAGCCAGGGCAGTGAAGTTTTGTGTGTTTGCCACTGTTTCTGCTTTATGCTAAAACCAACTTGGTTGACCTGAAGGGCCAGTTGGCCTTTTGATTACTAATGAGAAATTGCAAGCTGTTTCCAGCATTGCATGGGTTCACTCTACATAGAATCACTTGATGAAGGTAAAATTAATTGAAACTGAGTAGTATGCAATATGATAATAATTATTATTATTATTGTTATTATTTGATTGTAATTTTTTGTCACAAACTTATAATTGTGTTATAATTATATAAAAACCCCAGCTTACAGTTTCCTTTGTTTTCTCCTAGTGTCTACCCGACCTATGACTTTGCCTGTCCTATAGTGGACTCCCTGGAGAATGTGACCCATGCCCTGAGGACCACGGAGTACCTGGACAGAGATGAGCAGTATTACTGGGTTCTGGATGCCCTGGGTAAGACACTGGGACTAAAAATCAGTTTCACCCAAAATCTGTAGACTGAAAATTGGTCCTAGCTTTTAGCCCAAAATGCTGTTTTCATGAAGTAACCTTTTCTGTAACAGTCAGTGTTTTTTAATTTATCTTTTTTTTATCTGTAGGCATGAGAAAACCCCACATTTACTCGTACAGTCGTTTGAACCTTCAGAACACTGTTCTGTCCAAGAGAAAACTGACCTGGTTTGCCAATGAAGGTCTAGTTGAGGGCTGGTGAGTGTTGAGGACACCATCAACTTGAAAATTAAAATGTCAGTTAAACTTTTCTTGCTTATCACAATTGAGGTGCACTTGTAAAAATTTAGAGAATGCACTGAAAAACCAGTTTAATTACACTTTAACCTGGGCAGGTTTTTGGTACATTTCTGTGCACGTTTTTCAAATAACACAAATAATGATAACAGTTTGCCTGTAGTAATGGTTTGTTTTATGTACCAGGGATGATCCACGTTTCCCCACTGTACGTGGAATATTGAGAAGAGGAATGACAGTTGAAGGTCTCAAGCAATTTATCATTGCCCAGGTAATTAGACAAGATATACATTAGCAGCCAGCTGCATGCCCATTAATTTGTAGCTTGTTATAGCGTCTTTTACGTCATGCCATTTTACGTGGGAGTTCACATGTGTACGTCCTCATTGAAATTAAACTATTATCATTAAGCTTGCATAATTAAGTGCTTGATCTCTGCAAGTTATCATGTCTCCCCTGGTATTTCCTCAATATTGAGATATTTGCTTCCAAATTAACATGTAATTCCCAATTTTATTTCTGCAGCATAAATTTCCCCATTTCTTACCATAATAATTTTTTTTTCAGGGCTCATCCAAGTCTGTGAACATGATGTCTTGGGACAAGATTTGGTCATATAACAAAAAGGTGCTCCACTTAACATGTTCCAAAGATATCTAGCAGCTGAAATACCTTTCTTTAATTATTTTACTCTTTCTGTTCACTAGTTTTCTGTTAGATTTGCAAAATTCAGTCACTGCTAACTTTATTATTGTTCTGATAGACAGCTGGTGTATTTAGGTCAGGATATTGTTAATCCACATGTTGATATTTATCAATATTTGGTATATACAATCAATCAATGTATTAATCACTATGTGGATATATAATTGATCCTGGCTGATTTTATGATACAAAATTTAACAATTAATTGATCTCCAGAAAATTTGATTCAGGGGCAATTTTCAACAATTGATTTAGAAGTTCATTTTAACTTTGAGACTTTTTTTTTTTTTTTCGGTTTTGACCCAAGATGAGTGGTAATCTACTTAAATGAGAACATAGTTTACCAGTTAAAATTTTACGAAAATGGTTCTACAAAGGGTTTAAGATGTGTTACTATGGAATTTGGTGAAATATCTGAATATTTTTAGCCAAATCAACATTTTAATCTAAAAACTAAATCAGTAAAAAAAAAGAACTTAAAAAAAAAAATTGTAATTTGGCAAACTAGAATTTGTTTTATTAGCATTCTCTAGCTAGAGTGAGCCAAAAGAAGTTGCCCTGTGGTCCAAAGATGCTGCTTCCCTCAACTTGAAATTTGTCTTATTCTTGCATGACCTTATGCTGTTTTACAAACAACAGATTTTTGTGTCTGTGCCTGTATGCTAGCACAATGAAATACTTATTTAAGTTCTCCTATCAATATCTCCAGGTCATAGATCCAGTGGTGCCTAGGCACACAGCTCTCCTGAAGTCTGAGGTTGTCCCGGTGTCTGTGAAGGGAGCCACAGTGGGACACAAGGAAGTGGCCAGGCATCCCAAGGTACAGGAATAGAGGTCACATTGTCCTGGAGTAGAGGTTTGGTTAGACCTCACCATGCTGTCTGTATATATGCCAGCCTTTATTTATATATATATATTTTTTAACCCTTCATTCAGACTGAGTTTGGTATACTGTACAATCATCTTATTGTCTGTATAGAGTATGTGTGCATTCGTGTGTATGTCTAATGAGTTGGATGTATTCTTTAAGCATATACAAATGGTTTATCCTAATAAATGTATATGTGAAGATGCATTATGCTGTTTCCTTGGTTACAGAATCCTGATGTTGGCACCAAGCAAGTTTGGTTCTCACCTACTGTGTTCATAGATGGCGCTGATGCTGAGCACTTGTCTGTGGGAGAAATGGCTACTTTCATTAACTGGGGCAACTTGGTCATTACCAAGATAAACAAGTTAGTGGTTCTGTCTAGGGCTTCTTAAAATCTTGGATATGATTTGTATTCAATTAGTATTCAATTATTTTCATACTCTCAGTTTATGGTATGTTATTTAGTTAATGTCAAAGATATAATTAGAATTAAATGTTTTTAGGTGGACACCTTTTGCTTTTGGATTTATGCTGTATAGAATTTTATCTCTTTTTCTGGGTGTCATAGACATTAAGAGCAAACAATTTTAAAAATATGTATATACGCTCACTTTCAGAGATACGTTAAAGAATTTTGGATTAAATTTTGTGGAAATTATTTTTATTCAATAGGAATAATGATGGGAAAGTGGAATCTTTGGAGGCTGAGCTAAAACTGGACAATACAGTAAGTTCAATTGAACAGTAGCTTAATTATGTGTTTATGTAGGTTTTTAAAGTCTCCACATAAAATGCAGTGCTATACATGAGGTAAAGCTTGTTATTATTATTATTGAAAGTATGGCATAGCTGGCATATATGGACTTGCTTATCTTTGAAAGTTTGTGTCTGTAACTGTTATTAAAATTTTATATAGTTTGTTTTAACAGCTGCTTTTAGGGAATATTTGATACATATTTCAGCAAATGGGTATAAGAAATACAACTGCATTTAATACAATTTTGATGTTGTAGGATTTCAAGAAGACCCAGAAAGTGACCTGGTTGGCAGACACTGAGAAATCTCCCATGACTCCTACTCTCTGCATTTATTATGACAACATCATCAGCAAACCTGTGCTGGCCAAGGAAGATGACTTTAAAGACTACATAAATAGAAACTCTAGGGTAAATTTATTTTACTTACTTATTTAATCTCATATAAATTTAAAGTTTCACTTCACTTAGCATAGTAATGTTATGTCTTTTAAGTAAATGGCAAATGGCTCTTTAAAGTTAATCTTCTCTTCTCTTGGTTATAATTTCGATTCATTGTTTTCAAGAGGCTGGTGAAAAATAATAAATTTGCTCATTTTGAATGTATTTTAATGACATTCTTACTTTATATCCATGTACACAAATTGTGATTTATACATTTTTAATAACTAGACTGAGTCCGTGATGGTTGGAGACCCAGAGTTGATGTCTCTGAAGAAAGGAGACATGATTCAGATCCAGAGAAGGGGTTATTTTGTATGTGACTCACCATATGAACCCCCAAGGTAAATCATCATGGTCAACTTTTTATTTCAAAAATTTTAATTAAAAGCCTTTTAATGATACACAGTGATAAAACGCAGGTTCAATTTGGTTTTGTATGTTTTGTATCTTTTGATTGAAATATGTGTATATGCCAGTTTTACTGTCCAGTTCTGTTTTTACCCTCCCAGTCGCTACACCAGTCTAGCCAGTCCATGTGTCCTGATCAACATCCCAGATGGTCATGTCAAGGAGATGCCAAAAGCTGGCTCAAAACACAAGGAACCCAAAGACACTGGAGCCAAAGAGGTAAGCAGAGGCCAGTCTCGCAAAAGAATAGAAGAGGATAGTTGGTCTTAGTTTTAAGTAAATTGTAGTCTGTTTTGACACGGGGTGAATCTATAGCAGTCCACTTAAATTGAATTTTTTTTATCTGATTAGGCACTGAATTAAAAACCAAAGCATTTAAGAAGTCCTCATTCTTGCGAGTAAATTTTACATTTCCATTTGCAAACATTCACTTGCCTCATTTGAAGCAGAGGGCTATTCCAGAAATGGCTAAAGTATGATATTAGTCTTAGCTAAGACTTAGCTAAACCCCAAAATTATTTTTTTGATACAAGGTCCAGGAGTCAGTTATTTTTTCTCAGGTAGAGGATAAGAATGGAAAAACAACTTATAACCACCCCCATTGTATCTAAATTTGTCAAAATGGGTCATTCATGTACCTCATTTTAAGCAAGACTATTTTTCTTTTAACCATTGTAGAAGGCCCAGAGTAAGAAAGGCAAAGCAGCAGAGAAGTCACCCCAGGAGGAGCAGCCTCCTGCACTGACTGGAGATGCCGCAGAATTGGATAAAAAGATCACTGATCAGGGAAATAAAGTCCGGGAACTCAAGGGCCAAAAAGCTGCTAAGGTAATGAATTCTTTTGTGTAGGAGTTGCTTCTGCAGTGTAGAATTTAATCAGCTGTGTTTTACACTCAGTTTCTATGATAATTTCCTCTTTGCAGAAACAAAAACATTGGAATGTAGATTACTCAGATCTTAGCCGTTGTTTTTAGGGAACTATTTTGATAACTAAGAGCTACTTAGTTTTACTTCGAACAAATGTGAAGATGAGCCAAAGAAATAACCCTGGTTATTAGAAATGTTTAATAAAAAAATGAGGGCAAAGTACAACAAGTTGTAACACAGTTAAAATAGTGATGGCCAGGACTAAAAACAAGTTACTTCAGGAAAGGTCAAGTATGTCTGCATGCGTGCAGTTTTCTCACCTTACAATTCATTTATATGATTGGGTTATCATTGAAATGAAATTAACTACAACTGTTGTATTTATTGTTGAAAAATCCTGTATTTTCAGGACGAGGTGGATGCTGCAGTGAAAACTCTCCTGGCTCTGAAGGCAGAATACAAAGCTGCCACAGGGAAGGACTGGAAGCCAGCCAGCGGTGGAGGGAATGCGGGGAAACAGAAAGCCAAGGGAGAAAGTAAGCCTAAGGAGGCACCTGCCACTACTGGTGCTTCGGCTGCTGGGGCAGACGCAGGAGAATTGAACGAGAAAATTGTTGCCCAGGGAAACAAGATAAGAGACCTGAAGAGCCAGAAAGCACCAAAGGTGAGATAGCAGAATGTCTTAAACTCAATTAAAATAGCTGTAATTCTGTTTTAATTACACATTTAAATGATCTGCAATTACTAAACTGGTCCAAATTGTAAAAGGGGGTACTTACCCTATGCGGTGTTTTGAAAACATAATCATCAACAGGAGTGTGGCTGAAATATCTGAAAAAGACCAGCACCCAGGGGAGCTATAATAAAAGTGGTTCATACTGTTATCCTATACTTTGACTTGGGGTAGGTGTACAGTGACACTTGTTGTGGTCTGCCACATCCTAGCATAATGTTTATCTTATTATGGTCGGCAAGTAGACTAGGTGCCTTACCTCAGGTGGTGTTACAATTTAATAACTTTCCAACACAAGATCAAGAGTGTGGCCACAAATTTTTTTTTTTTTTTTTTTTTTTTTTTTTTTTTTTTTTTTTTTTTGTTCAGAAATTATAAGTTTTGGATAAAAGTATTCCATGAACTTCAATTACGTGTAATGTCACTGATAGATGTTGCTAAAACATCAATGTATTTAAAAAAATTCTGAATTGATCCTAACTGTTGCATCACCTAAAAGCTATCTCATGACAGAAACGAACTCTGAGTGGTGTGGAGTAAATGAATACACTGGTGTCTAGTTGTAGTAATTTCAACTTGCAGATAGAGTGCTTCACCAAGGATACTAGGGGTGCTTTCAATGAATCTATTGTATAAATTCTTTTAACTTACTCTGCAGGGCTATGAATGCAATCCGATTTAAAGATTAACTAGCCTCCTCCTGGCATTGAGTAGAATACAGAGAAGCTGATGATTATGCAAATATGTTGAAAACAAAAGGAAGTGTGTTAATCTGATTGCATTCAGCAGTACCAATTTTTTGTCCTCAACTCAAGATAATATTTCTTTTAGTGAAATATCTGGATATTTTTTGCCAAATGAGAAATTTGAAAGTGATAAATGAGACCTAAAAAAATAAATAGTGGCATTTAAATCTTTTCTGTAGATAAATTAGAAGTTATATCTTGTTTGATTCCATTTGCCTTTCTAAAGAGCTCTTCCTATGTCTTATATAAATATTTTATCAAAATGTATGAAATCAAAAAAAATTAAATAAGCATCTATTTTATTCTTTTTCACAAAAAAAAATGTTTTATCTTATCTATTTGAGAAAAGGTTACATTGTAGACATCTGGTATCAAACTTTGAAAAATGAAGTGATGGATTTTAGTAGAAGAATATTTTTATAATGATTGATGATAACAATGTGTGGTATTTTGTAAATGTTAGAATCTCTATGATATAAACTTTCAAAGAAAATAATATTATTTGATAAACCCAAGGAGTGTGCCAAGGGGAGCCAGTAGTACACTTGGTCATCCACTCTGCCTTTCTACAGGTGTATGAACACCTGTGTTCAGACCACTGCTCATACCTGTGTATAAGTGAAAGGAGCTTTTGCATTGCTTTATTGAATTAGCCAGAAACTGGGTCACAGCAGTGCAATAAACTAGGTCACAACAGTGCAATATGGGATTCCTTTATGGTCAGCCACGTTGACACATGTACAGGGTCTGTGTAATGGAGGGATAGAGAGGGAGGGGGAACCTAGCTGGTTGTAACAGAAAGGGGTATGTGTTTTTACTTCTCTGTGTCAGTCATGATTTGTACCAACTCAGGGTGCAGTTTAGTAGTCAGATGCTTCATGAGAATGACTTAAAGCAGTCCAAAGAGAGTTGACCTATATATATTACAGGTGTCCCTAGGTGTGCAATGTATTCTCTTTGTCTGGAGCCTCATTATACAGTGCTAAGACACCAGACCTCATGAATATGATGATTGCTATGCGTGGGTAATTACTGGGCTCAAAATGCAAAAGCTCCAGTGTGTGCTATTTTAATTAACAATAGGAGAACTCGGTAAAAACAATGGGAATTGATACTAAATAATGCGTACACTATGTTATGAGTAGGCAACCCTAACATTGCATGTCCTACTATATATGCTATGCTTAATAATTACCTATGAGCACTGTAGTTTAATTTGAGGTAATGTAGATGTGCTTATAAACTGTAGTAAATTCAGACAAATGTTAAAGGTATTTGCATAGCTGTGCCTATATTAGCAACGTGTATTTCCCAGCTTTGGTACATCTGAGTGGTTGAGATTTTGCTCTTTTGGCAGAGAAAAATTAGGTGAGAGATGTTATTAGACATGTACATGATAAAAGTTTTAAGAAGACATGGCTGCTTGGAACAAGAAATATGTTCTTTCTGTTATCAGTGAGGTCAGATTGTGTATTAAGCAATACGCACTATGTACATGTATGCTGCAATACACAGTATGTGTAAGGCAATACACAGAAGGTATATTGCAATACATGGTACTCATAAGGCAATACACAGTTTATATATAAAGTATATATATATATATATAATTTGTGTAAAATAAAAGTGTAAAGATTATTCCCCAAATTTATATAATTCAACACGTTGGTACATTATCAAAGTCACCACAATTATTGATTTTTCTCTTAAGGACCAAATTGACCCAGAAGTGAAAGTTCTGTTGGGGCTTAAAGAGCAGTTTAAGCAGTCCACGGGTCTTGACTGGAAACCAGGTCTCACAATACCACAACAGCAGCAGACGACACCAGTGATGGCGGACAATAAGGAGAACAGTGGGGCTGCCGCTGGGAGCCCAGAGGCCCTGGCTCTGAAGGGGAAAATAGAGGCACAGGGAGAAAAAGTGAGGCAGCTCAAGACAGGTGGTGCACCCAAGGTGAGTGGTGTTGCATGGAATGATAATATAAGGTGGTTTCACTGACTTTAATATAGGCCTCTAGACATGAAAATTGTCGATCTTTTTTTTCTGTGTTATGCTTCTTTTTATTATAGTGTTAGGACAGTGAAAATATTTCTGATGATATGCACTTTACATATATTTATTGGGTCAGTAAACAGTAGTAGTGGTGGTGGTTTGTTTGTTTGTTTGTTTTTCAAAACAATAGCCAAACTCAGAGTTATTTGCACTCGAGTTTTCTTTGAACCCACAATACTCTGGGAAAGAATTATGCAAAAATCTCTCATGTTTTGAACAGGATCAGGTAGATGAAGAAGTGAAGGTCCTCCTGAGTCTCAAGGCAGAATATAAACAACTGACAGGAGAGGATGTTGCTGGGGGTGGTGGTGGAAGGAAGGACAAAAAAGGGAAGAAAGAAAATAAAGGCGGCAAGGCAGCTGAACCAAAACAGCAGAAGCCAGCTAAAGAAGATGCAGGCAGGGAAGTGAAGAAGGTCACTAGGTAGGGGTCTTATTGGCACAGATACATGCTGTGTTTCATTTTGTTTAACAGTAACCAGTGTTTGGTTATATAATGGCAGTAATTATAATAATAATAATAATAATAATAATAATATGTATGCAGCAAGGATAATAACAATAAAATTACTCTCACAATAAAGTGTTTTTCAAAAAGTTAGATATATCAACATACATGTGCACCTATTGTGATATTAAGAATTTAACAATATTATCTTATTTTCTTTCTTTTTCAGGTTGGGTTTAGAGGCCAAAAAGGAGGAAAATCTTTCAGAATGGTACACTCAGGTACATAAAGTATTCATAAAACTCATAAATTGTAATAAAATTATTTTTTGTAAATGCCAATTGTTTACAAGAAACCAAAAAAAAAAAAAATGGATGACAACAACGTCTCTAAAGATTGGTGTCTGTGATAATATTTAAAAGAATTTAGAAATGTACTCCAGGTAAAAGGTGGCCTGTTTTATGGCTACAAGTTGTTGAGACCCTTAATAATTCCCCACCCCATATGTGTGAATTTCCATATTGAATAGAAAATGTGTTCTGTATGTCAATACATAATACAGTAGTTGTAGTAGAAGAAATGTTTAAATTTCTGGGTCATTCAAAGATACAGAGCTCATGGTAAGTTGTTTATTTTCTACTTATTTTCTAGGTGATTACAAAAGCAGAAATGATAGAATACTATGATGTGAGCGGTTGCTACATTCTGCGTCCATGGTCCTACTCTATCTGGGACGAGATCAAGAACTTCTTTGATGCAGAGATCAAGAAGTTAGGCGTTGAGAATTGCTACTTCCCCATGTTTGTCTCCCATGCTGCCTTGGAGAGGGAGAAGACACACATTGCAGACTTTGCCCCAGAAGTAAGTGGTCGTTTATGTTTTATGAAGTTTAAAACAATTATAGTTTTTAGTTTGTCCTTATACAACCCTCTTCATTAAAATTTATGAATAATGTAGTTTTTTTTTTTTTAATTGACACGTTTTCCTCTTCAGCAAATAGGTGGACAGAGTTATTGCAAGATTTGCCTCATAAAAGAAAATTTAGAAATTGAAAATGAAAAACTAAGAAACTGTTATAGTTTTACAGGGAAAATTAGATTCAAATCATTTTATTCAATATATTAATTTTCTTTATGTTTATTTTTATTTTTTTAATAATTTTTTTTTTTCAAATCAAATTATTGTAGCACATATCTAAGGATATCAAGAACAAACCAAGATGTTATATAAAATCAGTCTTTTTAACCTAGGTTGCCTGGGTGACGAAGTCTGGCCAATCAGATCTGAACGAGCCTATTGCCATACGTCCAACCAGCGAAACTGTGATGTACCCATCTTATGCCAAATGGATCAGATCCCACCGAGACTTGCCTGTCAGACTGAACCAGTGGTGCAATGTTGTGGTAGGTAGTTGATACATGTTGTAGTAAGTACTGATTGCATTTAAAGTAGGGATTAATTTAGATAAATTCTGTGGCGGGTAGTAAATGAATGCTATGGTAGATATTAAATGAATGTTGTAATATCTGATGTTTACATCAGTCAAAATTTTTGTAAGAGGGTAAAAACATTGGTCCATGTTCTCTAGGGCATAGTACAATTTAGTCAATTGGTGAATTTGTTCTTATTTGACCACCAGAAATGTAAAACATATATTCCTTTGGCTTTTCTGCAATTTTTTTTCTCACTGATGGAATATAAAATATTGATTTGGTCTAAATAAGGCAGAAATGTCTACATTATTTGTATATATTACAACATATGAATGTACTGTTTTACAGAGATGGGAGTTCAAGCATCCTCAGCCTTTCCTGAGAACCAGAGAGTTTCTGTGGCAGGAAGGACACACAGCATTTGCTACCAGAGCAGAGGCTGAGGATGAGGTAGGCAGGGATAACCACCAGATAACCTTTAGAATTATGTTTTAAAGATAAGTCTCTAGATCAATGTAGTGATGAATGTCTATGCTGCAGGGGATGTTTAATTTCACAAAAGAATTTTAGTCATAAGGAGTCATCCGTTTTAACCATTATTTTCACAAGTCTACAAGTGTGGACTTTTACCAGATCCCCTCCCCTCCTTATGTACAAGGACAGAAGATTTTGGTGTATACTGATCTGCACAAGATCTAAATCTATACTACAGTGAACAATGAACATATTTTATTTATTGCAGGTCTTTAAAATCTTGGATCTGTATGCCAGAGTGTATGAAGAGCTGCTGGCAGTTCCTGTAATAAAGGGAAGAAAAACAGAGAAAGAGAAGTTTGCTGGAGGAGACTTCACTACAACCACTGAAATATACATTTCTGCTAGTGGCAGAGGAATTCAGGTTGGTATTGATCTCTGTGATGAATTAATATAGAAAGGTTGTTTTTTTAAATATAAATTATGATGCTTTAGTGAAACCCGATTTGCAATGTCACTAAAATTAATATTTTCAAGAAATTGTTAATGATATGTATAATATATATTTTAAAAAAAATTAAGTTTGTTTCTTAGAGAACTAAAATTTATCAATAAGACTGTCTGTTTGTTATTAATAAAAAAATATGGCTCATTTTATGATCTATAAGTTTTTGCTTGTTTTTCTTTCAGGGAGCCACATCCCATCACTTGGGTCAGAATTTCTCAAAAATGTTTGAGATAATGTACGAGAACCCAGACACTCAGGAGATGGAGCACGTCCACCAGAACTCGTGGGGTATCACCACCAGGACCATTGGTGTCATGGCAATGGTGCATGGAGACAATACAGGCCTGGTGCTGCCACCTAGAGTAGCATCTGTGCAGGTAAGACGTCTGCAGCTTTTATTTTTGACATTTTTATTATGTGTATTCTGAAGATTTACTTCTAAATTGCGGATGTTCTTCAAACATTGGTAGGTCTTCTTTAGTTTTCAAAAATATTAAAAAATATAATGAGTCCATGAGGATAAAATGTCTCAAAATTTTAAAATATATCAGAATTATACATTTTATTTTATATGGCACTGTATTTTTCATAAGGTTTATATATCATCACATGAACTTTTTTCCTTCATTTCAGACTTAAGAAAATTGTATTTCCTCTCAATTTGGATTTTGATGTAGAGAAAGTTTGTTTCAATTTGGATTTTGATGTAGAGAAAGTTTGTTTAGCACCCTGATTAATGTTCTATTTTATTCCTAGGCCATCGTGGTTCCGTGTGGCATCACTGCCTCACTATCAGATGCAGACAGGCAGAGTCTTATAAAAAGCTGTGAGGAGCTAGAGAATATTCTAGTACAGGCAGGAATCAAAGCTAAGGGTGACTATAGAGACAACTACTCACCAGGGTGGAAGTTCAACCATTGGGAGCTTAAGGTACTTACAAATGTTATGCTAAAACACAACATGTTATCTTAATTGTTACAGCAATATATTGTGATTGACTTGTAGGTTTGGCATTGGACGAGTGAAAAAAATAGGTGTCATTTTTTCAGTGTCATAGTTACTAGTTCAATTAGTAATTATTTGTGTTTCATCTTCCAATTAGTTGATTTTCACGTGGTAACATAGTTTTGAAGTGATCAATGGACTGAATCAGTTAACTTAAGTTTTTATGTTCAATATTTCCTAGGGTGTCCCAGTCAGGATTGAGTTAGGTCCACGAGATGTTAAGAATGGAGAACTGGTTGCTGTGAGGCGAGACACCGGGGATAAACTTACCTTGAAACAGGCCAGTGCTGCAGAGGGAATCAAGAAATTGTTGGAGGACATTCAGTCTTCTTTGTTTGCCAAGTAAGTCTACACAAAATCTAATGCTTCCCAGAATTTATACACACAGGAAGCTGCATATAATGAAAAATTGTTACTGTTACGTGGGGAGAAAAGGAAGAAAAAACATGAATTGATGTGTGTTTACGTGGGCAATCCTTTGCATGAAGATGTTGTTTCTACTGAAGTACAAGCAAAAATTTACTACTTATTTAAGCAACATTTAAAGCAATCTATTCATGTATTTTAATTTATAATTCTCATAATTTATTTATTTTCAATTTTGTTTAATATTTTGGCAAATGAATTAAAATATTAACAAAATTTCTGTTGCAGAGCCAAAAAGATCCAAGATGAATATGTAGCCCTGAGCCATGACTGGCAGGACTTCTGCCATCAGCTGGACCAGAAGAAGATCATCATGTCTCCATTCTGTGGGGAGGGAGAGTGTGAAGAGAAAATCAAGAAGGATAGTGCAAGGTACAGTATTTACATTATTATTAGATCTGATAAGAAAATAAATCTATTTAAAAAGTTTTTACCATTGTTATCCTGATTCTTCAATGGGTATCTGATACAGAAAATATGTCAATCTTGAAAATATATTAGACAAGGTGCTCCAAAGGTTGTAATAGGCCATTGTATGCAGTTAGAAAATTAGAGCCTTTAGATATAGGACATCTTGCTGGTTAAAGAAAGTATTTGACTGTCACCTTGTAGCTTCTATACTGCCAAAAGTGGTCCAGAAGAACGGGGTTTCTTTAGCTGGATCCATGGTCTGTTCTGTTGCTCGGTACAGATGCCACAGGGCCACAGGTTGGTCTGGCATGGTGTGTTCCACATTTATGGAAATCTTTACTATAGTAGCAACCAACAGCAGTTTTTGTTTTAGGAGCATTTAATGGAATGGTGCCAACAGCCTTAGCCATCTGCTTTTTAGTTATGTTAATTTAATTTGGATTTTCAGCCTGGAAACTTGGAATGGTTTGAGACTTTTTATGGCTGCACTAAAATGCCTATTATTTAGATACCCTGCCCAGGATTTTTTTTCTTTTTTTTTAAATTAAAAACAGCTTCAGTAAGTTAAAATATTCACTAACTGCTAATTACATTCCATGCCCAATACATTTGTTCGCATCCCTTGTTTTATGTTAGTTATAATACTAATGGTCAACCAAGACATAAACTCACTCAAGAAAGAAAATTTATCTTTCCAATAGTTATTGAGTGGTTGCTATGTATTTCCAATTTCAAAGAAAAATAAAAAGAACATCAGCTTAACGTCATGGTGGCAGGTATTCAAGCAATAGACAGATGTATGGATATCCGGTTTTCATCCCAAATATTAATTACCGAGACCATTTTTCTGTCAAATTTGACTATTACATACATTTGCAGGGCATATGAACTAGACTCACTTTAGGCTAAAACAACTTAGCCAAACAATTATATTTGAGCTCACAAGACAATTGTCACTAAATTAATGCACACTTTGGTAGAAAAAAAAATCATGTTTCCCCATTCATGTGATAAGCATTCCCCCAAATATGTTTTGACTTTTGTGTAATGAGTCCTGCGTATGTGTGATTTCAGAGATGCAGTGGTGGAGGAGGGAGCGCCATCTATGGGAGCCAAAAGTCTGTGCTATCCATTCCAGCAGCCAGGGGATATAAAGGCAGACATGAAGTGTATCCACCCAGACTGCAAGGCCAAGCCAATCAAGTACTGCCTCTTTGGAAGAAGCTACTAGGTTGCCCCTAATGCTTTAAGCAGGAAAATAGAGGGGGAAAAGTTGTGAAGAACTGAGATGTTGTTCCTTGTGAAAGTGAAATAGATTAGTGCTTGGTTTCCTTTTCTTGAAGTGTATCCATACCTCAAACAACTTGAAATAGCACGATCATGGCAGCATTCTTTCTGTGCAATCAACAGTGAAGAAGGCATTGCAGACCTTAATTGGAGGTAGTAAACAGCTTGCCTATGGTAATACCAGAAGCTACAGGACAAGTAGTTTAAGTGTTAAATGTTCAAAACATAGACATTTATTTATTTGCATGAGACTGAAACAAATAAAACAGGTTCCTTAGCAATGTTGTTGTTTAACCATTTTACTCTGGCAGGTTTGCTATGTGACTGTCAATCTTGTCAAGAACTAATAAAGGTCACAAGTTTGTTTTGGAATTTTTGCTTACCAAAATAGTTTCATATAGTTCTCAGCAGTTGCAACACTCGATTGCAATGCCATTCACTGCTTATTTTTATAACAATGTGAAGGGGGGGGGGGGGAAGGACATGCTTAACATTCAGCAGTTGATTGTACTCGAACTGGCATTCAGATTGTTTGACGTGTTCAAGTTGTGAACTAGATGTAACTTTTACTATTTTGTCAAAAAACTCTCAAAGTGTAGAAAAATCTGAATTCAATACTTCTTGAAAGCATCATAACAATAGAAGAGGGCTACAACACACAACCCATTAAACAACACACATCAAATTTTCTTTTACAATTTATTTTCATAAATGATAATAACACCCTAAAAAATGCATTTTAAATTTGCTCTTTCGCACAGTTCTGAGGATTCTGGGCAAATTTTTCTGTATAAAGCTGAACAGCCATGTCTACCGATCAACATCGCAGCCCTTCATCACAGGTTGGTGAGGTTTTGCCACCAGGGTGCCATTTCTTCACAAGTAAAATGCATCTTCTCGGGTCAATGAGCATGGAATCTTTAGTCAAGCTGTAAAAAATGAAATATGAAACATTTTATAATCACTTCTCTACGGTGAGAAGGTCTATGTCCACATACATGCTTCTTATTTAATCAAATTGTTTAAGTTGCGACTAAGTAGAAAAACGATACAAATTTTTTATTAAATCTTCAAGTGTGTCGGTCAATGGATGTCTAGATCACCATTTACAGTCTTTACTCACTTATTTTACTTGAAACTTTCTATTTAAAATCTTTGATCTATGTTAAATAGTAGTTGCTAATACAGAACAATGTAATATTTGTAATCAGACTTATAAGAACATGTTCAAAGCCATTAGGCAAATAAAACCCATAAAATTTCAGATCAACCCATTTATTATAGATGTGTTAACTATGAACCATAGCTATTCTTGCATAACTAGGAACTTGGGTAACTGCAAATTTACTGGAATTTCTCTCTGCCTTGAGTAAGTCAATATTCCTAAGTTTCAGTTAATACCAAATGAAAATCTTTTACATATGGTTAGTGTAAACTTCAAAGCCCAATAGTGGTTAGACTTATACAGTAAAAGTTAATTGACAATGTAGTTAAAGATGTGCTAGATTTATCTGCCTACATCAATTTTACCATGCAATTTCTTTTCACAGATCATTGCTCAACCTGTCCCTACACTTAGATTTGCTGTTTTATTTTAATTTTAAAGCAATATCTTCCTGTACATTTCAAAAGGAACAATCAGCATCAGTTACGTTCTTAACTGTCAAAACTGGGAAAATATGTAGGAAAAAAAATTATTTTGGGAAATTTTCAAATGTGTCAAATTCACTTCTAACCCCAGCCGTGTTTCTGCATAGTGACTTAACACCACCCCAATCCTCACCTTCTTGAATCCTATGTCTGCAGAATATTCTCTAAAGCATCTTCTGCACATGTTCAGACCATATTTTCTGATCAAGCCGTGGTGATTAGAACACACTCGGCTGTAATGTAAATAGAAACGAGGTTAACAATATACTACACACAGCAAACAATGCAATATATTGGCTTTGAAGTTTGGAATTCGTCACGTTTTTCTAACATACAAGTTTCCTCTGAAAAGCATTAGCAAGCATTCAGAAAAATGGCGTGGATGCACATTAGTGGATTCCGACTATGGTTTAAAAGCAATGTCAGGGTTCTCCCCAGGCCTTTATAGCGTATCGGCCCCGATACGCTATTTTTTTTGCCGATACGCTTCTTTTTTTGCCGATACGCTTCTTTGAACTCCGATACCCTTTAAGAGTGTGTGTGTGTGACCAATGCCTTTAATGCCTTTNAATGTGTGATACTTTTTTTTTTTTTAAGTCTATCTATGACAATGAGTTATTTCATCTTTATTTTATCGTTACATGAATAATGAATAAACAGGAGTAAGGGATATAAAATCGTTGCCAAGCTGGTATCTAACACTCCTTCTAGACTGCCAGCAAATTAATATAAAACATTCCGAATAAATCCTTTGACATTCGACGTTTATCACATAAGACACTGCGATAATCACTATAAAAAGGATGTCAACATATTCAAGTTATTAAATACAATTGTATAATTAGTTTACTTACCAAGTGCGGGAGCCTGGGCCGAATTTCTTTGGGTGCGAGTTCCACACGTTAGCAAAACCCATGATGGCGGCTGACGAAAAGAAAGCGCATGCATACCACATTCCCTAATTTATCGAAATATAGAAATAAGAATATCAGTCAAAATACATTATACTATTGTATCAATCAGTTAAATACTGTTTATAGTTCATTAATAACACAATTTAAAAAAATTTTCTTTGTGTTTTAAAGTGTATAAATACTTTACGACCTCGTATTCTTGAGAACAAGGTAAATTCTCCACCTAGGCAAAAGCAAGGAATGCGATGTGCACAACTAACGCAATTCGTCCAATGTACGGTTACAGGTAAATGCACTTATTTATCTTTGGCATTGAAACTCTTTAAAAGCCAAAAGAAAATAAAGCTGTTCGTTTTGGCCAAAATGGATTTCCAGGAGTAAAAAACTGCGATTTTCTCAAATTTACCAGTGGTTAATAAATCCATTCCAACATTCAAAATTAGTCCATGTTTATGCCCCTATAAAGTTTGGTTTTTTGCATGGACATAATAAGAGAAGGTCTCTTATTATGTCCATGGTTTTTTGTGTCCTTTTGGATATTTTCATAACCTGTAAAAGCCACTTTCTATTTTCTGAGATGCGTGAAACGGTTACACTATAATTCCCATTTTCGAGACTCGTGAATGCGGCGTTTTATTTAACGCCATTCGTGAAACGCAGTGATTATACCCGACGATTCATGATTTTTAGGTTTTTTCGCATTGCATCATAGTTTAGATATAAGTAAAGTGTCATTACCGTGATTTGTGAATTGATTATTTTATTACCTGTAAACTGTGATTAATGCCTCTTCTCCCCCCCCCCCCCCCCCTTCCCGTCAAAATGGAACCCTGGATATTATTTCAATTCCTAAAGTTTGTTCACTTTAATACTTGATAAGATTGGCCTTTCGTATGGGGGGGNACCCGACGATTCATGATTTTTAGGTTTTTTCGCATTGCATCATAGTTTAGATATAAGTAAAGTGTCATTACCGTGATTTGTGAATTGATTATTTTATTACCTGTAAACTGTGATTAATGCCTCTTCTCCCCCCCCCCCCCCCCCTTCCCGCAAAAATGGAACCCTGGATATTATTTCAATTCCTAAAGTTTGTTCACTTTAATACTTGATAAGATTGGCCTTTCGTATGGGGGGGGCGGGGGGGGGGGGGGGGGGGGGGGGGCTAAGTAGAGAGACCCACTAGGGAAATAAAATTACCAATTTACAAATCAAGGTAGATAAAACTTCATTCATATTTCATTGATAATGCACGTCGATAATCATCCTGGAAATCACGAATCACCGGGCATAATAACTTCGCTTCACTATTTAGATACGAGTCATTCGTTGATAATTTTGAGATTGAGTTTCACATTTTGCAATATAATACTTTCATTTTCTACTTTCGTTTTCAATATAATCGACAGTGTGACGGCCATCTACCGCCTTGACAAAACCAAAGACGCAGAAAACCCATTATACATCGGGGCTGAAAGTCCCAGACCTTTAATCTATACATTTATTGAAAAAAATAATGGCAATGTGAGCGTCTGGTCACGTGAGGGTGTTTTTTTCTGCAGCAGGATACCGACCTCTCTTATCTGCATAATGTTATTATGGTGAGTAAGACGATAATATTCTTTAATATTATATAACACCTTTGGAACGACTCTTTGATGCAAATATATAGTAATATGTTTAAACACTTTATTTTTTTTTACATTTGCCACTGCTGTGGCGTTAATATCAAAGTTCAGATTTGGAGAAAACAACACCTGCATTTTCAAGTGTATACAAAATTTTAAAAAAGCACAATACAAAACCAGATTTAAAATAAGGGAATTTGGCATGTTGTGGTAGTCAACACCAACAAAATATCAATACTAAATATTAACGCTTTTACTTTTTACGGATGCTTTGGGTGTATATCATTCCATGTGTCAGCAACCAACATTAGTCCGTTCTCCATTACTTTAAACAGGTGACAATCATCCCATACACAAACCCCTATACTCCGACTAACCCTAACCAGTACTAATCATATGGGACCCCGGACTTCCATTCCTAGGACTACCATTCCTGTCACAACGGGTCACATCAACGAGTGTTTTCAGCGTGAGATAAAGAACTGGGCTGGGTCGGCTTATCCAAAGCGAAACAGGGTGGCCATTTCTCCTTTCACTGTGGGGGATCTACCGCATCATCGTGTTCGCAGGAGCTTGGGGAAACGTAAGACTAGGAATGAGATGAAACGTACTTCATCTGAACTAGGAATTGAAATGGATGGTGCCAAATTAAAAATTCTTAACGACATAACTGTTGCCTGTTTTTTTTTATGTACATAAATGGAAGCTTGTGTAGATTGGGTGTCAGTTATAATGGATTAGACCACGGTGGAAGTGAAGAACAAAAGACTCAGACGTGGTGTAACTCGCATAACAGCACGTCTAGCATGAATGGGTTATAACCCGCTAATGGACCGTGGTCTAAATAAGATAGATCCCTCGTCAGCGAGGGTTATGTGACATCCACTCGTGCTACGCACTCGTGGATGCCACATAACCCTCGCTGACTCGGGGTCTATCTAATACTTTGACACAGAGCCACAAGTCAAAATTCGTCTAGCACAAATTTGCAGATCTTTTACATAACCTCGTTACAAGGTACAAATAATTTGGTATTTATTTAAATAATCAGTGTATGTATACTGATTGCCGTTTTATATGAATAATTTGCGACGTTCGTCTTTTACGTGCTTAACTATAGATATTTTATTTTTATGATAACAGAGGTTGTGTTTAAAGATCAGCATGATCGCATTATTTAAGGTATGCTTTTATTAATTTAGTTATTGATTTATTTTCCTTGTGTTATTTAAATTGTGTGAACGAATTTTCAACTTCAAAGTCCTCTAATGTACCTCTGACCAGGGAATTATATAGGATATAATTATATAGGATATAATTCCCTGCTTTGACAACCCAAGCAAGATTTAAAAGTCCAAGAATTTTATGCCAACAACGTGCATTGGTGACGCAAAAATAAAGTGATCTGTTAAAGCATGCAAATTTTTTTTTCTTTGTGAGAGACTACCGAGGTCGTTATATATATATATATATATATATATATATATATATTTTTTTTTTTTTTTTTTGCATCCGGTTTTAAAATCATGTAGCGATTTTACGACTTTGGTTTTCTAATCAATTAGAAAAGCACTCCGAGAGCGCAGACCTCCGCCAAGGCAGCAACTTTTGGTTATTATTGATTATTGGTTGATCATTGATCTGGATCACCACCAAAAACTAATCATCTGTTCCTTGGCCAACTTCTGACAGTTCCTAAAAATTTCATCAAAATCGGTCCATAAATTTTGGAGTTATGTTGATGACAGACAGACAAACAAACAAACAAACATAAACAGGGGTGAAAACATAACCTCCTTGGCGGGGGAATAAAAGCGACAGCCAGGCGTGAAAAATGTCAGTTTTTAAGGTTCCACAAACTTTGGAATTTTTATTTTATTTGAATGTGCTCAATCGAACTCAATCGAATTTTTATATTTGATATAAATATTAGACACCAGACATTTAGACAAATTAAGCACACATTCCAGTATCAACTTGTCCAAGATGAACAAAAACGAAGGTCCAAGTTCCTTTATTCGTCGGAAACTCGATGTTCATCATCGTCAGCATCTTGAACATCATCGTTCTCCAGTTCTGCAATCAAGCGGGCCAGCTCATTTTCCTGAAAAACATGCACGATATCAGCAAGTACAAATGCATCTCTCTGCCCTTTGTATAATGTCGATAAATTAAAAGAACTAATCAAATATTCCAAAATAACTTTAAACCATTACTTTTAGATGGAAATTCGCTTTATTCAGCAGGACAGCAAAGATGCGACTCAGTGGTTTTTGCAATATCCCCGATTGGTTTATTTGCCACCCGCATTCTATAAACACTGCATGAAAACTTGGCTTTTGTACATGCTGAAAGTTGATGAGAAGGCCTTCTTTTATCCATCTTTCTACACCTTTCCTAGACCTTTCGAATTTTTAGGAAAGGCGTAAAAGATCATCTTTTTTATGGCTTTTATATAGAGGAAAAGGTGTACAAATGGCCCACTTTTCTTCACCTTTTTAACACACAAAAGGTTAACTTTTATATGCCTTTTGCGACAAAATGTGATCTTTTGTTTGACAAAAAAGGCGTTATAAAGATCATCATTCGTTAGACTTTTGCATGTCGAAAGGCATATGAATGGTTCACTTTCCGTTACCTTTTCGTGTCACCAAAGTTAACTTTTAGATACCTTTTTTCTACGAACATGTGATATTTTACTTTATAAAAGGTATGCAAATGGCTAAATTTTGTGCATCTTTTTATCACGGGAAAGATCACCTTTTTATGTCTTTTAACAGTAGAAAAGAATACATTTCTGCTACTTTTGTAGCTTATTAAATGTAATATTAGCCGAGGGCATAAAATCATATTTTGCTAAAACAAAACAACGCACGTCATTAACTTATGTCATTTATTCTATGTCAAATGTTCTGAATAGCTTTCACTCTCAGTACAGATAAAAATGTCTTCATTCCCTGGAACGTATTCAAATTTAATTACTTGTGGCAGTTACGTATGTGTTAAACTTGACGTACATAGCCGTCTCTCCAGTCTGTAATAAAACTACATATAAAACAAAATAATAATAATAATAATAATAATAATAATAATAATAATGATAATGAAACAAAATTCTATAATATTTGAAATAACGCAGTATTTGTTCAGGAAAACTGAAAACAATTTACAAAATTTTTTAATCTTTCTTCACAATCCAAGAGACATCCTCTGGACAATTAGGGGCAGATTTGACGTGGACTGCTCCTATCTTCCTATTTTGCAGTAGCCTTCTGCTCTTGTGCGAACAGTTATCAACAAAACACCTGTCTAAAGCACGCTTAACCTGCGCAAACTTGTCACTTTGCCAGGATGGGGGGTGTGTGATGAATCCGTCATCACACTCTTCATCGCTGGACGTATACTTTATCTCAATGGCGCTCCTGATTTGTGCGCGCCGCACCTCAGACTGCCACCCTTGGGCCGACAGGATCTGCAGCGCCTTCATCCTTCTTTTGGCTTTCTGAAGAAAAAAAAAACAATTAAAGTATGAGTATATGTTCTGCAAAACATTCCATCTAATTGGTTACCACATTCAACAACACTCTGTCTCTTCCATGATATTCCAAATCTTTTTATACAAATCATACAGATTTAGAAAAAACATCCATCTAAAAACATACAGATTTAGAAAATAGATCCATCTATAAAAATTTACAGATTTAGGAAAAAAGATTCATCCAAAAAGTCTTTACAGGATCTAGAGAAAATGACCCGGTATATACCTCCTTCTTCCTCTCATATTTAACCCTCTTCTGCCTCTGCACCTCTAGTTGATTCTGTTTCTTTAGACCATCTTCCTGCTTCTTTGTGATAAAGTATCTTTTAATGGCACCTGGACAATAAACGATATATATATTGTATGGAAAATGCATCTTTATGACACGTACAGTAACTAACAACTTCCAAGAGGATACAGTTGTTGGATTTATAAACAATGTGTTCATCAAGTTAACGAGAACTGGTTGTCTAGCCATTTAGGTTATGCAAATAGTTAATAAAATAATAATTAAATTAGTAATATGATTTTTGGAGCATCATTCTTAAAAAGCGCTTAATTTCACAGTTGCTTTTGGTAGGGATTACTGCTGAGTTCCTCAGTATAAGAAAATGCAGTGTTGGCAATTTACTTACATTTCACTACCTCCTCACTTGCTTCAGCATTCCCAGCCCATCCCCTGACAAACGTTATAATGTGTTCGGTCATAGGGTGGTTTTCTGCATCGTGCGGCCTACGATTAGAGTAAAATACAACATATATGTAGCTTATGATTTTGAAATACTTTTAAAAATTTAATTCTCTGTTTTTACTTCCTAGCAGTTAAGTGAAATTATTAATTCACATTTTACAAGACCTCACAACATAATCCATACATAATTGCATATTGACACCAAAAATGCCAGGGTGATTGCTAAAAATCTGGACTGTATACCTTCTGCACATGAACTTACGAGTTGCGATATCAGTAGTTAATATTGTTAATATTTATTTTAACGAGATATATGAGATTATAACTTTGACAAATTACAGTGTATGAAACAGGTTTAATTTTAAGAAAACCAACGTTATCTTACTTCTGTTGGTCAAACGTCCACTTGAGACCACGTTTCAATCCATCGCCATAACCATCTCTAACGGCCATCTGACGGCATATGATGAAATGAAATATTTGCGTTATTTTAAATATCACTCAGCCGAGGTAGAGGAGAGAAGTTGAAATGATAAGATTACAGACAAAGACGCAGATAACCACACCAATGAAGAAGTCCAATTCAAGAAAGAGCATCTATAGTAACCTGTTGCATAGATAAGCATTCTTGGCCAGGGTAATGCAGTACAGGTTGCTCGTTAAAATGAAAACACTAATAAGCTGTGATGTTTCCAGTACTACAGCTAAATGAAGTTAATTATGTCCTCGATGAGGCATGGCAAGAAACACATGCCGATTGTCACATTTAATACCACGATCTGTTAACATGTGATAGTTGATACAAGAAGGAGCACGTCTTCGTGGTGAGAGCTTTATCAAATTAAGTTGAATATCTTTTTAAAAACTTTTAAATTAATCTATTACATATTGACTTAAAGTTTGTAAAAACTTTAAAATTAATCTGATTACATATTGATAAAAGTGAATATTAAAACAGTGTATATTTTGCTTTGCACATGTATGTTGCAAGACATTACAAATAAATGATAGAAACTTCATTACCCGAACGTTGGGTGGAACAACCACTTTCTCCTCTCCTCCCCCTCTTCTTTCCTCCTCCTTGGTTTCAATGGTCTTCAATCGTTTTAAGATCTCCTCCTGCTGCTTGAAGACAATTTCTATCATGCCCCTCAGTGCTATATTTAGGAATGAATAAATAAAAAATATATAACTTTAGTATGTTGCGGTAATTTCTATACCGCGGTATTTCAGAATATATATACAAAGGGAGAGGGAGAAGTATAATTGAATAACATATCTGTAGGCTGGAGTCACGTAACCGTAACATCAAGATGTAATTACGTGCCCTGCATTATATTTTCGTTAAGTCGTTCTTTTTGGGCGATTAGAAGTGATAACATGGGTTTTATGGGTCCCGTCTTATAAATGCATTTCAACGCTACAAAATTCATCGGATATCTTCACAAAATGCGAAAAAATGCGAACAAACGCACAGATAAATGTATATTATTAGTAAAATACGTATTTATTTAGTTACATTTTCTGTCGGAAGGGCTGTCCATATCTGTTTCTTCGTGATTCCGTTTTTGACCAGATCTCCTATTGGCAGCACTAGTACTTACAGTTGGTGACGAGGTACTCTGAAATAAAACAATGTAATAGTAGTATTTCATCCACAAGCATAAAATCACACAAAGTAGTTATGGCGTTTACCAGGATATATCTTACATTAATTGTTTGCATCCCATTTGATAATGCATGTAACCAACAACGGTTTACTAGCCTCCTCCCCCCCCCCCCCCACCCCCACAGGAATCCACTGGAGTCTTATAATCTGAAATCCCATGAGTCATGCGGGAAGTGCAATGCGTTTGACCGCACTATGGTAAACAAGCCGCCAGTGCTTGCAGTGACGTAACCCCACATGAACCAGAACTATTATTATTATTTTTCATTGAAAAATAAGAAACCAAAAAAACTGAATATGAACAAATTCTGACGAATACTCATAAAAATAAATTCCAAAATTATAAAAATGTGAATGAAATTGTGCATTAAGGATTCTTGATAAAAGTGTCGATTTCACTCAAATACATTGCATGACGAGTGCAATTTATAAACGTTTCTTGGCTGGAATCGTTCAGCAGTCAAGCATTTATGTGGAGTAATGAGATCACCGATGGTGCTTGCAGTTGCATTTAAGATATTTACACTCCCTGTGCTTAAACGCAATAGTTTTGCAGATATTTTGATGATTAAAATATGGAAAAGTGATAAGATGGCTCACTTTAACGAGAATGAACAGCAGTAAATTGTAAGAATCCAAATCCCTTCAGTTTTTTTCTGGAAATTCTAAATTATTTAATTGATGTTTTGATTATTAATGGTTTCGTATCTAACGGAGGGAAATTTGTGTACCCAGAAAACTTAAATGCTGCCGTTTTGTAACTCAAAAATGGGGCGCAATGTGGATTTGTCTACTCCATCTATTACGTCATATACATTTGCAAGATTTTCACTCACAATTTCCTTAATACTTCCCTATCTGAAAAATATTTTTCGAATTTGGGGTAAATAATTCTTATATTTTGCTGTGCTCAGTCTTAGAATGTGTTGCAGTTAGGTCTACTAAAGGAAGTTTTCAACAAAACAGACCCCTGTGCAAACCTATCATACTGATCATTGGTTTTGTTAGTTGTTATTTGAGTGAAATAAATGGTGTATTACACCTACCTGACGATCTTCCTCAATCTCTTGATCTTCGTCAGTTTCATGATCACTGAAATAGACGTCTTCTTGCAAAAAAGTTGACCGAAATTGATTCATTTTGATTGAAAAATATTTAACGTGAAACAACTCGTATCGATGCCCGCCGAATTATCCCGCTGAATGTCAACTGACCAGAACCGTGCGGCGCGCGCAAGAAAGGAAGAATGTAACTGATAGTTCCCGCGGATTCCCCACCCATGCCAATACTGCCGAGGGAAGCTTAGTGTGCAGTTTAACTTTGTGGGATTCTTGCTACAGACTACAAATTATCAAGATACGGTAGAAAAATTCACCTGACTCTAGACAAAAAGACATCGTTTTTCGTACAAGGTAGGTACATTGTAGAATGAATGTATAAATACGTCTAATAAGGTTCATATTATAAGTCAGTGTAAAATGCAAGAGGAGAAAAATTCTAGGATTAAGGCGGGAAACCAAGTTCTTTGCAGTATTTAAGGATGAAGACGGCTGGGGGCAGTAACGTGGCTGTCTTATTAAAATAACATGTAGAATGCCCCGAAATGAATAATTAAACAAAGATCTGAAAGATTTACTCACAGTTGCATGATGTGATTTTTCTATTAAAAAAGGAAGGGGGCGACAAAAAAAATGAAACAGGAATGCCTACCGCCACAAGAAAAGAGAAGAAAAAAGACAAAGAAAAAGGTTTCACAAAGTTGATTATACCTGTTCAACTACGAACCCGGTGCATAAAGTTCCAGAATCCTCATCAGCATCGCAAACAGCATCATCATCACCAGCCAAGGTAGAAACTGCCAGTACCTCTAGCTGTAACCTCATCACGTTTACTTCAGACCCTCTTTATGTCAGATTCATGGAATATAACATGCTAAAGGAGAGACTAACTGCCATTGAGCAAGGACAGAAACGAAAAGGTCAAAAATGGGTGACAAGTTTTTTTCTGTTTTTTATATTAAGTTACTTTAATTCAAGCAAGATTGTTTATTTCAACGTACTCGCTAACAGCAAGATTGTTTATTTATATGTACTCGCTAACAGTGTGGTCGTGATATATTTAAATGACATATAAACAGGATACAAATTATAGAGGTGATTGGCCTGCTTGAAATATGAGCTTCTTACGTTAATTTCATGGTCATTATACGTCTTACGAGCATGCGTTATTGTTAAGGTATAAGTTAAAGTTACTAGAAAGACTAAGTAAAAGGTCATAACATTCTAAATGTTTATAATAGTCTGCATTTAGTTCAATCTACGTTTGATACTCCTACAGCGTACAACCTCAGAGAGCTAAAATTTGAGAAATAATTCTATTGCTGCACACAGGGCAATTCTCGACATAAGGAAAAACAAAAACATAAGCGACTGTGGATCCTCAAACCTATATGTCAGGAGAGGTGATTTCTTAGAAATAATCCTCTAGCCAGGCAAATATGGAGAGGTGGCCTATTAGCTTCATTTTTTTTTACTTACTGCACTAGGTGCAATTCCCTACATAAGTAAAGACAAAAACATAAGCGACTGTGGATCCTCAAGCTTGTTTGTTGCTTTCAAACCCCGCCACTTCTACATACAAAAATTCAAGGACAGTTGACGTTTGGTCCAGAAATAATTATGAATTTAAATTCGTATCCTGATCTTGATGAGTAGTAGGGCCCTGTTACATATTGTGGTCGCCATTCTGAAGTGTAAACATAATATTTTAGCGTTTCCAATATAGCATGTCAGTCAAATAAGAATAGAAAAACGTAAGGGCGAGTACATTTTGCATTTCTTTGAAGACATTCTCTATATCTCTTTCAGTAAACAACTAGCTTGAAGCAAAATGGCAACTCCGGCAAAGCGTCCTAGGAAAAAGTGTACAAAGTGTAACGTAGAACTTTCTGACAGACATTGGCGACGACATGTGGAAAAATGTGGTGATGTTATCGATGATGCTTGTTTAGGTGACCATAGTGTTTCAAATAATGAAGAATACAGTGAACCTCCTCTCTTTTCCAGTGATAATGATACAGTCGATTATAGATCTGCTGTTCAACAAAAGCGTCAAGTCCACAATTCTTTTAAAAACATTGAAGACGAGGATGCAAAAACATTTTTTGACTGTGATATTGATATTGACGATGTAAATGTTGAAAGCAGTGCGTATGAAACGGACTCCTCCGTTCACTCTGATGATTCTGAAAAGGGACACGTCAGTGCACCTGATGAGGCAGACTCTTTCAATTTACTGACAAGATTTATTTGTTCAATTTTGGTGCTTTGGCAATCTGTGCATAACGTGTCAGATTCCGCAGTCGGGGCCTTGTTACATATACTGTTTACCGTTTTTAAGTATTTCAGCAGGTTCTCTGCGCCTATCAGAAGTTTCATTACTCTTTTTCCAGAAAATTTTTATTCGATGTCCAAGTTTTTAGATGGTAGACATATGCAGTTTTCACGCTATGTAGTATGTAGAAAATGCTTTTCTTTATATAGCCTAGAGCAGTGCTTCTTGAACATTGAAGGGGAGAAACGGGTAAAACATTGCAGTCATATAATTTTCCCAAACCACAAACTAGCCTATATGCGTAAGCCATGTGGAGAGCCGCTGCTCAAGGATATAGGAGAACCAGGGTCTTCAAAGTACGCACCTTTTAAAGTTTATTGTTACAAATCACTGAAATCTTCTCTTCAAAGTTTAGTGGTTCGTGAGAAATTTGAGGACAAATGTGAGTTGTGGAGAAATAGAAATATTCCAGACGACGCGATGCATGATATTTATGACGGGCGAATTTGGGCAGAATTCAACGGTGAAAAGTATAACTTTTTTACAGAAGAAGGTAATTACGGACTTATGCTCAATGTTGACTGGTTTCAACCTTACAAGCACACCAGTTACTCAGTGGGGGCAGTTTATATTTCAATTCTGAATTTACCTAGAGAAGAGAGATTTAAACGAGAAAATGTTATTTTAATAGGAATAATTCCTGACATGAAAAAAGAACCCCCGACCAATACATTTCTTCAGCCTTTAGTCGACGAATTAATCGAAGCTTGGGATAATGGGTTTTTAATTCAGTCTAGGAAGTCGGGGTATAAGTTGAGAAAGTTTAGGTTAGCTCTTATATGTGTAGGGTGCGATGTTCCTGCAAGCAGGAAGCTTTGTGGATTTTATGGTCACATGGCTAACTTAGGGTGTAACAAGTGCGAAAAACAATTCCCTGGGGCAATAGGAGAGAAGAACTTTAGCGGGTTTGAGAGAGAAAGTTGGCCCTCTAGGAATAATGACCGTCACAGGAAAATCTGTGGACAAATATCCAAGTGTTCTTCAAAGTCTGAGAGAGAAAAGGTTGAAAAAGAGAATGGCATAAGAGTATCCTGTTTACTAGATTTAGAATATTTTGATCCAATCAGAATGACACCCATCGATCCCATGCATAATCTCTTTCTAGGTACTGCAAAACATATGGTAAATGTTTGGAAAACTAAACAAATATTGCAGGATAGCGATCTTCAAGTTATTCAGGGTAAGGTTGAACAATTCACCTGTCCATCCGACGTTGGCAAATTACCCCAGAAATTTGTATCGTCACATGGGTCATTTAATGCTGATCAGTGGAAAAACTGGACACTGTTGTTTTCCATTTATGCCCTGAAAAATGTTATACCAGACAAACATCTAGAATGTTGGAGAAAGTTTGTGTTGGCCTGTAGAAGATTGTGTTCTAGAAATATATCTTTGGGCAGTGTTAAAGTAGCGGATCATTTATTGATAGATTTTTGTAAAAAGTTCGAACAACTTTATGGCGAAGACTCTGTCACGCCCAATATGCACTTGCATTGTCACTTAGTAGATTGTATTTTTGATTTTGGACCGATCTATTCATTTTGGTTGTTTAGCTTTGAAAGGGAGAACGGCGTGCTTGGGTCTTATCCAAGCAACAGAAAACAGATTGAAGGGCAAATAATGAAGAAATACTTACGGGAAGTTTGGGCCAGGGAGAAACAAAATAGCATATACTTTGATGAAAGTTTTTCGAAGCTGTTTGATGAATTATCCAGTTTTCAAACTAGCAATGCCCGTGGAACATTAAGCCAACAATCAAAAGCACCAGAGAAAACTAGTGCATTGGATAAAGCCTCATTTCAGACATCTATTTTGACAGTGGACTGGAGCAGTATTGATGACATTTTAGTGAGGGGGTCTAAGACTGGGACATTGCATGAGGGGGAGTTAGATAGGTTAGAGAATATGTATTCAATTCTGTATGGCCATAAGCACTTCGAAATCTGTACTTCGGTAAAGTTAGCTAACGAGGTCTTCATCAACGGCTCTATAATGGGCTCAAAGTGCAGTCGCAGCGTGCGTTCCTCATTCATCATGGCTTTTTGGTTGGGGAATAATGGGGAAATTGCTATTATGTATGATGACCTCACACCACGTCCAGGACAGATTATACATTTTTTAGAACATGCCATCATCATTGATGGAAAAGTAGAACGCCATATAATAGCAAAAGTCAACTGGTTTAAACGCCTAGAAGACAGAATTAGGTACACGTTTGGTAGACCTGTAGAAGTGTGGCACAGAACCCTGTTCGAACAGGAGGGTCCTTCTATGTACATTCCAGTTCAAAGAATAAAATGCAAGTTTGTTTATGCAATTAATTCTGTCATGGGAAAGGATACCATTGTTGTTTGCCCTAGAGAACGTTACTTGTTGTGAGCAGCATTAAGACTGCACCTAACTTTTGATTTTGAAATACTGGACATGTTGGTGTATTTTATTATTTTTATTAAAATTATTTTATAATTAGTTTATCTCTGTATATCTCTGTATATTTTTACCAGTACATACTTCCAAATGCAACCAAATAAATAACTGGTATGCTTAGTTTTTCATGTTGTCAGTGCATATACCGATTATTATGCATGCATTTTACTGGAAGGGTTTATTGTTCAAAGGAAAACCGTTATATGTGGTTGTAATAAAACCGATATTAAATCAAATTACATTTTGTTTCAATATGCATTTCATGTTCATCAGTAATGTTCTGCATACATAGTGATATTTTGCCATTTAATTGTGAAAATGAGACGCTGAAATTATAATTACCCCGGATTTAGAAAAACATGTAAATGCTGTTTGTGCATACAGGGAATTTACTTCTATGCGCGTTACTCTTACCTAAAAGAACTCGCTCCATGAACACTTTCGTTAAAAAATACACCGTAGAGTGTAAACACAACGGTCAGTACAATCTTATTTGATGAAGAGCAATGCATACGAGCAATGCATTATTTCAACATGATGCAGATTACTATGCACAATTCAAACTAAATTAATTGAATCAAAAATTTAAGTGCACAACACTTCTTCATGCCAAAAAGGTTTAAAATATTCGTTTCTCATATCCTGCGCTTTTTTTTAGATGCGGAATTCAGACATCTAGTGTACAAAGCATTCTGTAGTAAAGATCATTTTTATTGTTAACTTTAAGGGAATGAAAGATAAACAAAATGCGAATGCCGATCTTTTCAGTTAACAAAAGTTGAACGAAAGGTGGTATTTTTCATTACAAAAGGTCAAAGTTGAACTTTTGGAAAATGAAAGTTAATGAAAAAGTAAATGACGGTCTTTTGGAGAGATAAAAGTTGAAAAAAGATGACCTTTTGCCGCCTGAAAGGTGAAAGACGGTCTTTTTGTCCGAAAAGGGTTATGAAAGATGAGGGTTCATCTTTCGATAACATTTTGGAAGGAACTGAAAGGTAATAAAAGGTCTTTTTTCGTGCAGTGAAAATGACCATGAGCTCACCTCTTCACTGGATTGGTCAGCCTCCTTTGACAGACTTCTGTCACCTGAAGCATCCCCAAAACTACGACGACGGCGACGAAAATACACACGAACCCCTGAAGAAGATTTCATCTTTGTTTATTTAATGTTNGTCTTTTTGTCCGAAAAGGGTTATGAAAGATGAGGGTTCATCTTTCGATAACATTTTGGAAGGAACTGAAAGGTAATAAAAGGTCTTTTTTCGTGCAGTGTAAGCTATGTAGTTGGATCAAATTAATAATCAGCTTTGTAGTTGATAATTATTTAACACTATCTGAGTATTTTCTGAACGTGCAATAAACACTGGCCACAGTATTGACTGGGATTCAACCAAGATCAAGAAACATCAGCTGTCACCAGCCACCCATGAAATGGGACGGGAAGGGGGGGGGGCGATGTTCCGGACATTTTACAATAAGGTTCTAGCCGTTAAACCACTTAGCGGTAAGTGAGTAACAACTACTTACGTGAGACTGATAAAGCACTACAACCAAGTTGGCTGCAAGTTAACGGTAGGGAAAAATCATTTTGTGTTTAATAATAATCATATATGTCCTTTAACGATTGTCTACTTTTGTTCAGGGTGATTTAGACACAAATAATCAGTAACATGTATATAGTTTTCGGCAAAGTCAAAAGACACATCATATTTTATGGCCCGCTTCCCTAAGAGCACTAAATAGCAGTCCACTACAATATACCGTATATCAGACTTGCGGTAAAGACGGTGGTCTTCGGGAGTCACGGATAAAAAAAACCCTACTTTTAAAGTCGGGACGTTGCACTTACATTATTATAGGACATCTGTGCATGTGGACATGTGGTACCACTGGTAGGAGTACATGTATGTAGCCATGTATATGCGTATGTATATATGTTCAAATTAAATCTTACCGCACTTGTCGGTAAGTCTTGGGTCTCAGCAGTTCGGTTTCTTTATTTCTTGTCACAATTTTTGATAAACCATAACTAACCAAAGTTATTTTATCTTCACATTGTATAACATCCTTATTTTACTAAACATGAACATAGAGACGAAAGCTTAGAATATCAACATTGTAAGGCTTATATGATATGTATTAGGTCTCTTTATTTCTTAATCTACAAGATGTAAGCTGGATGAAATTAAAGGATATCACATGGTGTAACTATAAATAAGTATTCATGAAATTTCTGACACTGTTGTAAAACTATATAAAAAGAAAGCAATGTTGGCGTTAAAGGTGCAATTTTGGCATTATTTTCAGACTCAAAAGTTTCAATAACAAATGTGAAGGTGTTAAAACCCATTAATTGGAATACTTACTGCCTCCAACGTGTTTCTCTCATTTACAAACGGCCTCAAACAATCAAAGATTTAAATTTTTAGCATACCGTAATAATATTTTGATTCATAATGTATATACGATCTTATTGCTATATATTCAAGGCAACAGCAAAATTAACATATTTTTAACGTTTTAATTTCAAAATTAAAATGGAATAATGTAGCTTATGAATTTCTCAGTTACTGAAATGCTCATTTTGTGTTTATTTATGCCGTCATCCCATTATGACTGCAGCTGCAAATTCCTCATTTCTCCAATTATACCATCCACGTATTGTTGGGCAGTGATGCAACGAAGCGTTACTCGGGCGTAGTTAAGACGATCGTTTTTTTGTCTAGGTGCAGGGAGAGTAAACCTGGCGCACGTACGACAGTCGTATGCGTGTAAATTTACGCCCTGCTGGCCCTGGGCCGGGTGCACAAACCGGTCGTAAGTTAAACGTAGCAGTTGCGCTGGCGTAAATCCAGCGCAAAGTGCTACGTCCTAGAAAAATTGCAATAGTGTTTATATTGATCTTAACTAAGTCGTAAATTTACGCCTGCCAGATATAGGTGGTGCATGTCGGTCGTAACTCGTTTTCCACTACACGTAGGCTGGCACAGAGAGTTTGATGACAATTATCGTAGTTAACGCAGAAAATGTGGGTTGCCATTTGCTTATATATATTGCAGTAAAGTGATTACTTAACATATTATTCACGTGGTCTTCTTCTCGTAAATTTTATGTTTGTTGAAATAAGATCAGCCCGGGAGCCACTGGTCTGCCGCTAGGTGGCTATTAAACAAACCGGAAGTTCGAGAATTTGAATTGGGCAATATTTTTTGAGATTTATAGGGTGTCATAAACGGTGTATTATCTCGGCTATTAACGTACTTGGGGTTACAATATGTACATTGTCATATTGAGAAATAAATTTCGAATAATGTGAGATGACCCAAAAGTTGATCTACAGCATATTTAATGTTGAAAAATGAGTTTGAAATCGAAATTTTATTAAAGCTATTACGGAAGTTCGTTTTTGATTTTGATTTTTGTACCTATAGAGGCCTCCGCACAACTTGAAATTACTACAAGTTGTGGAAAATTTATTCAGCTTTCTGTCAATGTAAGCATGTAAAGAACTTTGCCTTAAGCTGTGAATGGCACAAATCAATTCNTTTTGTCCATTCATATAGGTTTGAGGCTGCTATGGGAAGTTTAGATTGTGTAGGTTTGGCACCTTGTTCTATTTCCCTTGGAGATGGTTGGTGAACTGTCTCATAAACTGTAGTGTCATCCACATATTTTACTGCTGGTAAAAAACATTCCATGTCATTTATCATTGTAATGAAAAGGAGAGGTCCTAATTTTGTACCCTGGGGCACGCCCCCATGAATATGGCACCATTGTGACATTACTGATCCACACTTAATCCGTTGTTGTCTATTTAGTAAAAAGGCATGGACCCATCTGAGTAATACTGGAGGTACTCCATAGCTGCAGAGCTTGCCTAGCAAAGTATTGTGGTCTACTAAATCAAACGCTTTTCTAAAATCAAGTAATAAAACCCGAGACTGTGCCCCATCAGTGTCACTGGCCTTGGCCCAGGTGTCAAATAGCTCGCTTAAGGCCATTGTGGTGGAGGAACCTTTAACATTGCCAAACTGATCTTTCTTAATATGTGGTCTTAGTATCTCCCACAGCCATGTAAAAATAAAAGTTTCTAATTCCTTGCTGAGGATAGGTGTTAGGGAAACAGGTCTTAAATCATTTTCCACGCTCAGTGCTGGTTTAATTTTAGGCAGTGGCACTACATTGGCACATTTCCAGATTGTTGGTAGCTTTCCTTGACGTATGGTATTGTTCCAGACTGCACATACTGGTGCAATGAGAACTCCAGCAAAGTCTTTGAGAATCCAGTTCGGTATATTATCAGGACCGGATGCCTTGTTTGTGTTAATATTAATGAGAGATCTTTCCACTTGTTCTACTGTGAGGGAATGTTAACATCATGGAAGTCCATCTCATCTAAGGGGTCTAGGTGAGAAGTAATGGACTGGAAGAAGTTGTTGATGTTTTGTGCAAGTGCTTCCATATCCCCCTCATGGAGATGGTTGGCCATGGTGGTCAGAGAGGCACTTTTTTAGTTTTACCCATGATGTTATTGATACCTTTCCACCATTTCCCTGGGTCTGACGATTTTGCCTCTTCAATCTGAGTTCTGTAGTAGACCGTTTGTAACCGTTTGCGTTCTTGGTTTACTTTGTTTCTAAGGTTTCTAAATTCAGGGTCCTTCAGTTGAAAGGCACGCTGGCGTTGGATGATTAGGTCACGAAACTCATCTGTCACCCAAGGCTTGTCATGTGTACTCCTTGTCACAACCTTGGTTGGGAAATGGGTTTCTATTAAGTTATGCAGGGTCTGATAAAACATATCACATTGCTGATGGCCACAGTCACTGTGGTATAGTTCATCCCAGTGGATGTTTTGAATGGCATCTGCGAAACTAGTTCGTTTTGAAAGTGGGTATTTTCGGACAGTCACCTTACATTTCCTGGCTGATTGTAACATTTGTGATGCGACAGGTTTCACTAAGATGGTTTCATGTTTAGACAAGCCAATAGGAGACAAATGGACTGGGCTCTGATAAAAAATTTGTATTGTTTGCAAAAAGATTTTTAAACTGTCAGCATTCTCCGACCATTTAGACCATGGCAAAGTCTAGCAAACCAAATGGGAGTGACAGGCATTGATACCATTTCATCTTGTTGAACAAATGGTAATGCTTCATCTGCTACAGGTGATTGATGTTAAAGATGGGTTATATTCACACCAGAAATAAATCGAAATAGCGTTAGAAAAAAACTTTGTGCGCATCGATTGCAGCACCTCTTTGTAAAGTTAGTTCCGTGGGTGCCTCACTGGGATTGCTTTTAATACATACTTGCCATGTTATGATGAATGATGATACAAGGTAATCAGTTTGTCAGTAAGTGCCAAAGAAACATTGAACGTGTTTGTAATGTGAAGTTAAAAAATTTTTCAGATCGTATCTTTACTGCATTGGAGGAAGTTAAGGCGGACCAAAAAAAACTGAAGAAGCTGTTTCTTCAGCATGTAAAGAAAGGAACAGCCAATGGCAATGATAATGTTAATGCAGAAAGCTTGCCTCGGGATACATTTCGGCTGACATCTTTGGAGGCGGTGGATGATTTTGAACGGAGTTTTGTTGACAACACCTCTTTAAAAACACAAGTTGTGAGTATTACATAAACTAGATAAATCACATTCAGCATCAGAAATTACGTGGAATCATGACATCCCATTATTGCTATGTTCATTTAATGCATTATCTATCCAGTTATGCAGCTGGTTCATACAATGGTATTTGCTTTGTGTAACACTCCTGGTATAAAATTAGAGAAGTTGTTTTCAAATTTCAGAAATTAACAACCCCAAACTTGGGAATTGATGACCCATCAAGTGGCAATATTCATTTCTTTGTATATTGTAGGTGAAACATCTGGTTGCCTTCGATGGGAGGACAGTTGTTGAGGACACAAGAAGGAAACTGGAGGAAATCTTCAGTAACCAAGTCGCTGAAAGATATAACCTGAGTGGCAAGGGGAATAAACAGAAGAGAGCATTCCAACAACTTGCACTGTGTAGACTTTTGTTTGGTAAGAACATTTCTTTTTATGCCCCTGTTTTCTGATCTCCAAAGGTTGGCAGGGTGTGTACATAGTCAAAAGTCTGAAATTAGTCATTTTCATTTTCAAGGCCTTAAAACGTCTTAATTACTTTCTTGATTTCCTTTTGGAGGTCTTAAAAATCTATGCAACTTTGACTACCATTTTCAATCACTTGGAAGTCCAACTTTTTGGCACGGATTTGTGTGCAACTTTACTAAATTATTGCTCATTATGATCTTTTAGATGCTGTTAGAAAAAGTTACCCTGAGGCCGCAGAAAGGAAATATAGAAATGCTGTTACCAACTGGTTAGATGGTGCTAAAGACAGAAATGGTGGCAGGAAATCAAGAGCAACTGCTGCGCCTGTGGCAACTCCACAATGGAATGAAACTGCAGCGCAGGAACATGAAGGAGATGCATCGTAGAACTGTATATAATTAACAAAACCTTGTCCTGAGGAAAGGAGCCAAAGTTTGTTTTTAGCCTGCAAGCATTCCAGTTTTTTTTTTTACATTTTTTGTCTCAAATAAAATTATGTTATCATATATAATGTCTTCACATTTTCTTTGTGTTATTTCCAATGGCCTTAATGGTGTACTGCATGCATGGAATTCATGGAACAGCCAGCCCATGGACTTGGGGATGCCAGATCAGAAACAGTTCACTCCCAGAGCTGGCACAGCTCTATGCCAGACCAGAGCCAGATCTGACAGCCCTGTTACTCCCAGATCTGAGCCAGCCCTGTTTGCTTGAGCACCTGGGGTCTGGGTCAGATCTGGTTGCCAGGTCTGGGCCAGATCAATCAAAATGCTCAGACCCAGATCTGGGCCAGATGTCCATTGTTTGCTGGGAAATATAGGCCTATACCCTTATCATTTTATTTCTTTGAATTGCAGATAATCATAATATAATAGCCTAGCAAAGTCAGGAAAGTCAGTATGTCAGCCAAGAAAAAATCCATAATTTTTACTGATGACATAGACGAGATGTTGCTGAAGGAGGTAAACTTTTACAACCCATTTAAAACCCCATTTAAAAATTAAACAAAACAAGCGTAGTTTCTACGTCAAAGTCGAAAATTTGTGCACAAATTAACTTCCGCTTGGATGTCCAGGGCGCGGCCATTTTGGAACTAGCGGCTCCTGGCGGAAAAAAACGCATACGGAGTGAGACCTGCCAAAACCACTGCTAGCTTTCTCGCGTACGTAAAACGTATTACATATTGAACTATACGTTACACGTCATACAGAAGGCCTTGCCAAAACTCTCTACTGTCAAGAGCATACTTGAATGAAGGCAAGGATAAAACTGAGAGCAGTGACGTGGAAGTTCTGTCCATAATCCCTGTCGCAGACTACAGGATGGAAGTGCTAAAAGCAGCCACAGCCAAGGACCCTATACTGAAGAAAGTATGCAGTGCAGTTCATGAGGGATGGCCTAAAAGTGAAAAGAAATGGGACCCAGATTTGAGACAATATTTCCCATTCTGAGATGAGATCAAAGTTGATCAAGATGTAGTGCTGAAAGGAAGCCAGATCATCATGCCAGCAACTTTACAGCATGAATATGCATTGAAAGCACACAGAGGACACGCAGGCTGTCAAGCAACAAAGTCAAGGGCAAAAGACATAATGTATTGGCCCAGCATGATGAAAGACATTGACAGTAGAAAACTGTACTGTGTGCCTGTCTATGAAAAAGCACTTTATTATTGAATATCAAGAATTAGGTTGAATTTAGGCTAAAAGTTGGAGCAACGTATGTTTCCACTGCAGTAACCTATGTTTCTTAATATTTTGTGTAGAATTACTTAACTTTTTTATTTTTGTATCTTTCAAGTGGTGACAATGCCATTGTCAAGGGCAGAGATTCTGAGAAACTACAGACAGAGAAAAAAGGCTCAGGACTCAGAAAAATATTTGAAAAAAGAAAGAATACGACAAAGGACTTATGTACCAGTGACTGAGCTGTCCGCTTCTGCTAGAAAAAAATGAAATTTGGCCATAAAAGAGAGGGTAAGAAAGCATCGTCGTCAGAAAAAAACAGTTACAGCAGGCAGATAACCACGGAGAAGGAAGTGATTTGGATCCTGAAAGTAGTGGATATGAATCTTCCAGGCAACCATTTTTGGTACGGATGCCATTTAATGTCCCCTCAGCAAGAAGAAACGGACCAAGAAAAAGATTGAGCAGAGCATATTCAAGGGCATCAAGAGAAATTAAAACACTGCGAGAGGAAAATGTCAAGTTACGTAAGAAAATCCAAACAATACAGAGAAAAGTTCAAAGACTTGAAAGGAAGAAGAAAGGTCCATTAACACCATGCAAAGACAAAAACAGATAAAATGTTGAAAAGGGCAGGAATAAGAAAAGGCTTCTACTTCTATGAAAAAATGGAGTTGACTTTTCCAAGAAAACAAGGAGAAGAGTCCTTCAAAAGCACAGAGACAGTGTCATTAAATTCTTAGAAAGAGAGGATAATTGTAGGATGAAACCTGGCAAAAACGATGCAACAAAGTGTGAAGATGGTAAAAAACAAACCCAGATTTTGACAGACTACACTGAAAACCTTTATCATAAGTACTGCTCAGAGAATGTTGATGCCACCTTGTCCCTTGCAACTTTCCAAAGAATTTGACCCAAGTACATACTTCCAGCTGTATTTCTTAGCAGAGAAACGTGTTTGTGCACCAAACATCAAATTTTGCATTCAAATTGAAAACCATGAAAAGCGAGCGCATTCCTATTACCACTAATCGAGATGATTTCGTCAAGCAAAAAAAGGAAATAGAACTGAACGATTTACCAGACCAAATCGTATTCTACTCTTGGAAAAGGGTCCAGATGAAAGATGGAAAAAAAGAAAATGAAAATAGTCCAAACTGAGATGTCTAAAGCTGAATATTTTAACTTGTGGCAGAAAGAATTGGTCGAATCTAAAGAGCATGCACGTTTGGTTCAGGTTCAGTATTCAAAGATACGCCAACTGAAATAGATTCTTCCCGACAAAGACATAAGGTGAAGTAACTGACATGGCACGTGACGTAAGTGTCGTCACGCCATCCACATAAACAGCTAAAAAACTATTTTCAAATAAACCTCCTAACGATAGGGCATGCCTTCTGGGTATGCCCGTGAAACTTAGAGTTGGGGTTATTACATGTCTCTTGTTTTTTATTTATTTATTAGTTATAATTGTGTGTGTGTGTGTGTATATATATATATATATATATATATATATATATATATATATATATATATATATATATATATGTATATATATGTGTGTGTGTGTGTACATATATAAGTGTTATAACATTTCAGTTACTTTTTATATAGGTAGCCCTACATAGGTTTTATTTCAGAACTTATCATGGAGCAGTTGGGCCCCTGGGCCCATGGTATGTCGCTACGCATTTCACAATCTGTTACGCTCTGCTCTTTTACTCCTTTCCATAAAATTGTAAGGGTGACTCCCGTTAACGCCCAACATAAATACATAATTATTAAACATAGCAAATAATTTTACTTTTCAAATATATTGAATTTATAAATTAACTATCTAGAATTTGGCGTACCTGTACTGATTAAGTTAATTTATGGAGCTCTACCTTATAGTTCATTGGTTCAACTAAGATCGAATAATCAAATGTGCACCTTATGCGATGAAATGTACAGTCATTCAGAAACTTTTATTATATATCTTATTCAGCACATTTTCTCAATTAGCTGGAATCGGCAGCATTGAGCTGCTAAAAGCTGCTGAGGGTTCCAGGACCAAACTTGAAGTTTTTTCATCAGGATTTTGTGAGTGTGATCTCCTGAAGATAGTAACCTCTGGTCCAATTTATATTCGGCCAATCCAAAAAAAGATCCCGCTCAAGGAATATGATGATGGAACAGCAAAGTATGACACCTGCCTGAGCTGCCATAGATTGATCAAGGTTAAAGATCTCCGAAGTAATACTGAAGTACGGTAATTCTTCGATCTTTTCGATGGGAAAAAAATAATTCTCCTGGCGGAAAATCCATTTTCATCGATTATATTGAAATATGACATCGTCCAGCGACCCGTCACATCAAAAATAGCGAATCAAAAACGGTAGAAATTATATACGTAGTTATCATTTTTATTTTTTTATTTCCACGATGTTCTTATGTTTATTTAGATTGTGTTAGAGAAGAAACTACTAACACTGCTCAATTAAGTAACATCTGTTCATTTAGTCATGTGGTCAACTGTATAAAAGCCGATGTTGCATGTACTCTGCACGGTCATTTATTACTTACTGGCAGAGTGGAGGTATTTTATGATATTACGTGTAGCTTGTGTAAAATTTATGTATTTAATAAAGTGTAATTCACTTATATAGAGGTATTTTGTGTAGTTTACAAAAGTTTACACAAGTTTACATAAGTTTAATTAGCCCAGTAACATAAGTTATGAGCATCGTGTTTATTAAAGTCTATGTTAGTATGGGTGTGGCATTTTCATAACAACATGTACATGTATATTTACGTTATCAAATAAAATTACAGTACCAGCTCAGATTGTCATGGCCGTCTCTGAGCAGCCAGTTGGCAGCGGAAAAAACGAGTATGGATATTGTTTTAGTGTAAGTGTTTTAAATTAAATAATAAATAATTAGTGAAGTAAACTTACACGTAGGCCTATTAGTCCAAGAAATTGGTGCAGAAAAAAGGGTGAATTGTGCGTTTTTTACCTACAAGCATGAAATTTGGCACAGTGGTAGAGAATGAAATTCTAAGCAATTTTGGATATATGGGCATGTCTGGAAATTCCAATATGGCCGCCAAATACAAGATGGCCGCCAAAAATACCTTTTCAGACTTAAACCTCTACTACAGAGTCTTAGCAGGGCTTTTCATATTATATAATGGTTAAAAAATGTCAAGGTATGAATAAAGTATCAAAAGCTGCTTCTATAGTGAAATTAAAATTCAAAATGGCCGTCAAAAGTAAAATAATAGACAACCTGTTCAATTTATCAACATTCCCTTCAGGGCTTTCTATTCTTTATAAATAAGGTAAGAAAAATGAAAGTGTTTCACTGATACCTTTTGCATATTTTGAATTAAAATGATAAATTTAATCTCTGAATGGTCATATGATCCTAAAAGGACAGAAATACCCTCTTGTTAGAGTGCCAAAATGACCTGAATGAAATAAAATAAGTTGAAAATGGTAAATGTACATTTTTAATTTTCACCAATCAGATTGATATTTTACATTTACTGTTGCACCAAGCATAAGTACCTGTTGAGGGCAAATGCAATTTCTATTATTCTTAGGTGAGTATTTTATCTTTTTTTCTACTCAAGTTAAATTTTGGGTATTTCAAATGATCAATACCTATCACATTTTTTGCAGTCTTAAAACAACCTAAGGCAGAAATTTTGTTTTATTTCAAAGATCATTTTTCAAATACTGTATGCATGATGTCTGCACTATATATATACCTAGGTCTTACTGAAAAAAAAAAAACGACAAAGTTTAGACACTGGAGAATCATGAACGAGCAATGTGTATTAAAATATAGTAAGTGAACTTGCTTGTTAACGTATTTAAGAATAGAAATTCAACGAAATAATTAAAATGCAATGGAAAATGCTATTAGTTTTCTTCCATTAACATACGTTATAAATAATTGAATAAAGACTCCATAATTGTTGAAATTGCAACTAGACTGACCAGTAAAGGGCCAACATAACTGAACATGTGCCACATAACTGAAATCATACATAAAAAGTGACAGTTTAAATAAGAAAAAAACTTGTATAAGAGGTTCTTAGCTTATTTAGACGTTAAAATGATAACAATACCCCATTAAATTGCAGGTAACTCCTAGTTGCAATTTGTTTTGCACAAAAACAATTCTCCACTTCTTAAGATGTCTGAAGTGTTCCAAGGAGAATTAGACATTACCGGACATGGTAACATGGATTGGGAGATTTGTATCTTTTGCCAAAAAATAACTTCAGAAACTCTGCAGTGCCCCTTAGATTCTAAAAGAAAAGATGTACATTTAGGGGCAGGATATCAGACCCTTGCTCAGACATTACAGGATTTCGGAGAACTTGGTTTACTCCCCAAACCACTGTCTCTTTTGAATTTAGAGCAAGGTGTCAGCCTGTCAGAAATATTCACAGATAAAAAGGCAAAATGGCACCCAAGTTGTAGAATAAAGTACAACACAACTGAATTGCAGCGGGCAGAAAAACGGAAGTCCAAGGAAATTGAGCTCAAAGAAGAGTACATTGATACTAAAGTAACTCGACATAGCTTGGGTGCTAGATGTTCTGAAAGCCCTTCAAACAAATGCTTTTTCTGCGAAAAGGTTTCTGGTGAATTGAGGAAAGCATCTACCTTCAAAATTGACTCTAGGGTGAGGGAATGTGCATTGACGTTACAAGATACTGTCTTAATTGCCAAATTAAGTGGCGGTGACATGGTTGCCCAAGATGCAATGTACCATCCAGCTTGCTTGCTGGCACTGTATGACAAAGCAAAAAAAGCCCAAGAAGACACAAGTAGCACAGATGATAGAGAGTCTCATGCTATTGCTTTAGCTGAGCTGATTTGTTATATTGAGGAAAGCCGGGATGGCATATGTGGGGATTCTATCAAGGTCTTTAGACTTGCAGATTTGAAAAAAATGTATATTGCTAGGGTTAAGCAACTTGAAAAGGATACAGCATCCCAACAGTACCTTCACACTACCAGACTCAAAGACCAAATCATGTCACATTTTCCAGAAATGCAGTGTTGTAAGGACGGAAAAAATGTTCTCCTGGCATTTAGAGAAGACGTGGGGACAGTGCTCAAGGATGCATATACCTGTAAGAGTAATGTTACTGATGATGTTTTGATTTTAGCAAAAGCTGCTAAGATTATTCGTCGCGGAATGTTTGACCAAGCGTACAGTAACTTTAATGGTTCATTTAGCAAATCTTGCCAACAAGATTCAGTTCCCAATTCCCTAAAAGTTTTGGTATCTATGATACTACTTGGTCCAAATATCAAATCCCAGTCAAGCAATGCTGTTGAAGAACAAGTGGCATTAAGCTTAAGTCAGCTAATAATCTTCAATTCTTCCATTCGACGTAGAAAGGAATCTACGAGTACAGTGCATCATTCAATCTTGCGTGAACCTCCACTGCCAGTATACCTAGGTCTTCTCCTCCATGCCAAAACACGAAAGCGTGGTTTGGTAGACAGATTATATGGTCTTGGACTCTCCATCTCCTACAGTAGAGTTTTGGATATTTCTACAGAGATGGGTAATCAAATCTGTTCTCAATTTGAAATAGAGGAGGCAGTGTGTCCATCAAAGCTTCGGGAAGGTATACTCACCATTGGTGCCGTGGATAACATTGATCACAATCCCACCTCCACCACTGCTCAAGGATCTTTGCATGGGACAGGTATTTCTCTCTTTCAGCAACCAACAAAAGAAATCCCCGGCGAGGAAAGGATTATATTTCGCACAGCACAAGACGCACAGAAAAAGAGGACTCTTTCACCATTGCCAGAGGTATACAGTACCGTCCATCCAGTTGAGGCATGGACGAAGACACCTTCAGTTCCACCAGTTCCTTGCCTTCCTAATGTCCAGTTTCAGATTTTGCCTGCTATGTATAGAAGGCAGTACGCATGGCTTGATCATATCCAAAATGAGTTAGAAACGAATCCCAGAGAATCAAATGAGAAGAATGTTACCTGGGCGTCTTTCTATGCCAGTAGTGCCGATGTTTCTGAGGACCCTCCATCAATTAGTACACTGCTACCTCTGTTCCAAGAAGAAGCAAAATCAGTCGCCATGATTAAGCATGCCATAGATGTTGTGAAAACATCAGTTGAATTCCTTAACCCTGGTCAGTCTCCCATAATTGTGTGTGATCAGCCTTTATATGCAGTAGCCAAACGTATACAGTGGCACTGGCCAGAGTTATATGGGGAAGATAAATTAGTGGTGATGCTTGGGGGTCTCCATATAGAAATGGCTGTGATGAAGGCACTTGGGAGTTGGCTGGAAGGTAGTGGTTGGACAAATTGCTTAGTCACAGCCGACATAGCCTCCGTGGGCACTGCAGATTCCTTTCTTACAGCTTCCCATGTATCGCGCACATTGCATGTCCATCAAGTTACAGTTGGCGCTCTCTACATTCTGATGCACAAGGCCTACAAAATCTGGTGCGACAGAATTGTACCTAGTGAGATTGTGGAGTTTGAGACCTGGAGAGAATGCAGAGCTGCAGAAATTCCCCAGTTTCAATTTTGGTCCATCACCCTTGATTTTCAGATGACAATATTGTTGTTTGTGCAGTCTCTACGAGAGGCAAATTTTCAACTCTACAAAGAATCTCTGGTGAAATTGGTGCCATGGTTATTTGCTCTTAACCACACTAATTATGCACGATGGCTTCCCGTACATATCCGAGATATGTCTGTCCTTGATGCTACACACCCAGAAATTGCTTCAAAGTTCAGAGAGGGGTACTTTGTCATACGCAAGTCTGGACGCCCCTTTTCTGCCATCCCCATTGACCAAGCACATGAGCAAAACAATAAATGTGTAAAAGGTGACGGGGGAGCTATAGGCCTCACTGAAAATTCTACCCAGTTATTACGATGGATGGTGTGTGGTCCAGAAATTGCAAGAGCCATTGGTGAATTTGAGACATCGCAAGATATCATCCAAGTCAAAGGACCAGATGTATTCCACCATGAACAGGTAAAGGGGACTCGAACTGTTTTCATGAGACAAGTGGCATCCCTTGTCAGTACAATAGAAGAGGTGGGAAACCCTTTCCAAGAACAGAGTCAAGATCTTCTGGTACTAGATTCAAGAGATATTGCTCCAGATGAAATGAAAAAAAGCGTGTACAGTGTATGTGATGTTGGAGAGAAGCAGTATGCAGCATTTGTTGAAGATCGATTGATTAAGCAAAATGTGCCCTTAGATGCAGTTATAAAGAAAAACCAGTTTGTGCTATTTAGTTATCAGCCTGGCCAAAAGGGAAGAAAGAATGATAAGCTACAAATTTCATCTTTGAAGAAAGATTGTAGTTTATTTTCCCAGTTGTATATTTCATGTCAGGTCCGAGAAGGCAATCTCGTGGAATTTTTCAGCCATGAGAATCAGAGTTTCCCACCCTCGCTGTCACAATATGGGAATTTGAGATCTGGCAACAAATCTGACCTTATTGGCTGCTTGGAGAAACTCTGCAATCCTAACCCAGGAGCACCAGAAATTGATGTTGTCTTGCTAGACGGGGCGGCGGTTGTGAACATGCTGAAACCAGGTACCAATATTAAAACCTTTCAGGATTATGCCACATTAATGTTTCTTCCATATGTCACAAAACAGCTGCAAAATGCAAGCAGAGTGGATATAGTCTGGGATGTCTATGTTCCTCACAGTTTAAAGGCCATGGCAAGATCAAAACGTGGACAGGGACAGCGCAGGCGTGTGGAACCACATTCAAGACTACCAGGCAACTGGGAAGCCTTCCTCAGAGTTGATGAAAACAAAACTGAGCTGTTTCATTACCTGGCAGAGCAGACCATCCTGATAGAAAGTGGTGAAAAACAGATCATTTCAACTAAAGGAAATGTAGCATTATGCAATACAGATAAGGACCTTAGTAGATTAGCACCATGTACCCAGGAGGAAGCAGACACAAGGCTTCTTCTTCATGCTGCTGATGCTGCAATGTGTGGTTCAAGAAGAGCCTTACTCAGGACAGTTGACACAGATGTTGTTGTGTTGGCTGTGGCTTTAGTTATGGAGACAGGCCTTGATGAGCTGTGGGTGGCCTTTGGGACAAAAGGGCACTTTCGCTATATTCCATGTCATGATATTGCTTCCACTTTGGGCCCTGAACGAAGCCGTGCACTTTTGACATTCCATGCATTCACAGGATGTGATCAGGTCTCATTCTTTTATGGGAAAGGAAAGGCTACAGGCTGGTCAACTTGGATGATATTCGAAGATGTAACTCCAATTTTCAAGGCCCTTAGTATCAATCCAACCCGTGACGTCATTCCAGAGGTGATGGCAGTCATTCAGAGGTTTGTTGTACTTATGTATGACCGTGCCAGTACAAGCATGTCAGTCAATGAAGCAAGGCTAGTTCTTTTTACCCAGAAGGGCAGATCTCTAGAAAATATACCCCCAACCGAAGCCTCACTTCTCCAACACGTAATGCGAGCATCATATCAGGCAGGCTTCTGTTGGGGACAAGCACTCATTAGAGACCCATTCATGCCCTGCCCTAGTGAGTGGGGCTATGCCAAAAGCATGGAAAGCCATGCGTGGAGACCTGTATGGACACTACTTCCAGATGCCAGTAAATCTTGCCAAGAACTGCTGAAATGCTCTTGTAAAGTGGAAGGAGGGTGCAGTGGGAGATGTAAATGCGTAAAAGCAGCTCTCCAGTGCACTGCACTTTGCAGGTGTGGTGGAAACTGTGAGAGAAACTAAAATGCATGAGTATGTGTAAGAATTCTTTTGCAATCACTGAGACTGTCATGATTTGCAATCTAATAATGAAATAAAGGGTGAATATTGTGTTCTTGCACCTCATACCAACAGGAGAAATATGTTTCTTTTTTCTTATTAAGAAAGATAAAATTCTGGGTTAGGTGCACTGCTATTTAATTTTTGACGGCCATTTTGATTTTTTGTTAACATACAAAGGCCAAACTTGTTTAAACATGCATGTGCAATGTTTTCTTAACATTATTACTTTGAAATAACTCACATAAAGTTAAAAAGCTAGGATAACTGTTTTTATCCTGGTGGCCATCTTGGATTTGGCAGCCATTTTTGAATTTTCAGACATGCCCATATATCTAAATTTGCTAAAAAATTCCACTGCTCCACAATTGGGCTAAATGTTATGCTTTTAGGTTTAAATGCACGATAAATTCACCATTTTCTGGAATATCTTGTATTAATGAACTGTTATTTATAACTTTTAGTGGCCATTTTGGATTTTATAGACCCAAAAAAGTTGATATTGATATTAAATTTGTGTTTTCTAACCTTAACATGATATTTTACCGATTTAAAGACTATACCCTTGAAGTTTTAATTGAATAGGGTATTTTTGGCGGCCATCTTGGATTTGGCGGCCATTTTGGAATTTTCAGACATGCCCATATATCCAAATTTGCTTAGAATTTCATTCTCTACAACTGTGCCAAATTTCATGCTTGTAGGTAAAAAATGCACAATTTTTCACCAATTTCCTGGACTATTATGCAACGCAACGGAAATGTGTTAGAAAATAGGACTTTTGTTGTCGTATCAGCTTACTGGGGTTTTTTATTGTGGCATATAGAATTCGACCTGTTTACGTTAAGCAGCTGAGCTTGTATATGTAAAGGACACAAAGCTACACACATTTTTGTACATGCAATCAAGGAGTTACAACTCTGTTATAACTCCTTGATGCAATGATGGTTTAAATTCAAACCAGGTACAGATCGCGCAACAAGATCCCAAGGAATTATATTTTTATCCAGGCATATTCACGTCAAAATCCACGATCTCCTCGACTAAGACGGAATTCTTAAAACAACACATGTGATCCTTGTGACCATGCCGTTTTCAGCAAACCAGAAAGATATGCACAGGAAACTGTTAGTTGAGCTGTCCGAAGATATTGATGACGAGCAATATCTTGATAATCTCAAAAGACTGCTGAGTGGAGATATTGGCCAAGGACGTCTAGCAAAAGCTAAAGACTCATTGAATTTAATGAATACAATGGAGAACGTCGGTATTTTGGCGGTTGGAAAGTATGACCGTTTGAAAGATATGTTCCAACATGCTGGTCTTAATGGCCTGGTAACGACAATAAAAGACGCCGAGGCGCGTATTAGAGCTGAGAGTAAGTACATGTACAACCCCACGCCGTCTGTGTCATTGATTCAGTTGATGCATTTACTGTGCGTAGCAAATCTAGTGTGTTTATCGCTATTAGTATATGTATTTTAGGTACATATAGATCTGTGCACTAGTACCTTGTCCTCTCACCTTCATATTTCCGTATTGATTTTAATTATTATTAATGTATGGACACTATGAAATGAGCCTACTGGTTGTGTCAACATGTCTTTTTGTTTTTAGATTTTTCCGTTTACTTTCACTTTAAGCAAATCCCTTGTAATCTTAATATTCTCCAGTTGGAAAAACCGGATGTATGTAAAGATGAGATATACCGGTAATGCTATGAGGGAACAAACTATATCTGTGTCAATGGCTTATCGACGGGCATGGGTTATCTATAACTAATTTTTGAGGTCAGTGAATAACCTAAGCACTATAAGATGCCTTATGATTTATCAATAGCCTATGCATTGATAGAACGTTTTTAGATTTTAATGCGGTATTGGCGCACTATTTAGGTCATGCGTTTTATTGTGTCAGGTGAGCTGCTAACTTCTCTGTTTAACATATAAGATGATGTTTTTATTAGGACCATCTCTAGAGGTCAGACCGATGGAAGCTGGGACATACGAGACTCCAGGTGATTACAAATTCGTATTGTATTGTATTGTATTGTATTGTATTGTATTGTATTGTATNTGGCCATCTTGGATTTGGCAGCCATTTTTGAATTTTCAGACATGCCCATATATCTAAATTTGCTAAAAAATTCCACTGCTCCACAATTGGGCTAAATGTTATGCTTTTAGGTTTAAATGCACGATAAATTCACCATTTTCTGGAATATCTTGTATTAATGAACTGTTATTTATAACTTTTAGTGGCCATTTTGGATTTTATAGACCCAAAAAAGTTGATATTGATATTAAATTTGTGTTTTCTAACCTTAACATGATATTTTACCGATTTAAAGACTATACCCTTGAAGTTTTAATTGAATAGGGTATTTTTGGCGGCCATCTTGGATTTGGCGGCCATTTTGGAATTTTCAGACATGCCCATATATCCAAATTTGCTTAGAATTTCATTCTCTACAACTGTGCCAAATTTCATGCTTGTAGGTAAAAAATGCACAATTTTTCACCAATTTCCTGGACTATTATGCAACGCAACGGAAATGTGTTAGAAAATAGGACTTTTGTTGTCGTATCAGCTTACTGGGGTTTTTTATTGTGGCATATAGAATTCGACCTGTTTACGTTAAGCAGCTGAGCTTGTATATGTAAAGGACACAAAGCTACACACATTTTTGTACATGCAATCAAGGAGTTACAACTCTGTTATAACTCCTTGATGCAATGATGGTTTAAATTCAAACCAGGTACAGATCGCGCAACAAGATCCCAAGGAATTATATTTTTATCCAGGCATATTCACGTCAAAATCCACGATCTCCTCGACTAAGACGGAATTCTTAAAACAACACATGTGATCCTTGTGACCATGCCGTTTTCAGCAAACCAGAAAGATATGCACAGGAAACTGTTAGTTGAGCTGTCCGAAGATATTGATGACGAGCAATATCTTGATAATCTCAAAAGACTGCTGAGTGGAGATATTGGCCAAGGACGTCTAGCAAAAGCTAAAGACTCATTGAATTTAATGAATACAATGGAGAACGTCGGTATTTTGGCGGTTGGAAAGTATGACCGTTTGAAAGATATGTTCCAACATGCTGGTCTTAATGGCCTGGTAACGACAATAAAAGACGCCGAGGCGCGTATTAGAGCTGAGAGTAAGTACATGTACAACCCCACGCCGTCTGTGTCATTGATTCAGTTGATGCATTTACTGTGCGTAGCAAATCTAGTGTGTTTATCGCTATTAGTATATGTATTTTAGGTACATATAGATCTGTGCACTAGTACCTTGTCCTCTCACCTTCATATTTCCGTATTGATTTTAATTATTATTAATGTATGGACACTATGAAATGAGCCTACTGGTTGTGTCAACATGTCTTTTTGTTTTTAGATTTTTCCGTTTACTTTCACTTTAAGCAAATCCCTTGTAATCTTAATATTCTCCAGTTGGAAAAACCGGATGTATGTAAAGATGAGATATACCGGTAATGCTATGAGGGAACAAACTATATCTGTGTCAATGGCTTATCGACGGGCATGGGTTATCTATAACTAATTTTTGAGGTCAGTGAATAACCTAAGCACTATAAGATGCCTTATGATTTATCAATAGCCTATGCATTGATAGAACGTTTTTAGATTTTAATGCGGTATTGGCGCACTATTTAGGTCATGCGTTTTATTGTGTCAGGTGAGCTGCTAACTTCTCTGTTTAACATATAAGATGATGTTTTTATTAGGACCATCTCTAGAGGTCAGACCGATGGAAGCTGGGACATACGAGACTCCAGGTGATTACAAATTCGTATTGTATTGTATTGTATTGTATTGTATTGTATTGTATTGTATTGTTTTGTAAGCACACAAGAACGTGCTATAATTTCATACCCACATACATTAAGAGGTTCAAAAATGATGTAGCACTTTTACTTACCAGTGCACAAGTACCGGGGTAAGTATAGATTGGTGACTGTACATAGCATGTTAATCCCAGGTCCACAGCATTTTCAAAAAGTAAATAGATTTTCAAGTCCTTCCTTCCCTTGCAGCAACTGAAGAAATGATACTCTGATTTTTTAAATTTTAATTGTGTTTTTAATTGAGGCATCTTTTTAAGCACTACCTCTGTAATGGTCTTTGTATTTATCGATATGTATGGCACCTCTCAGTAAGTGCTGATAAAAAACGCGAAGATCCGCCTGTTGTTTGTGTTGTTAATTACATTATAATGATATTTGTGATTATTTACGGTTTAATATTTTAGGCCCTGAACTTAGAAGGAAGAGGTCACGGCTTGGTACGGACGCGAGTACAGGTATGTTGCAGTCAAGGCTGTGTAGACTAATGTGTTGATAAATTAATGTAATAATAATAATAATAATTATTATTATTATTATAATTATAATAATATTAATAATAATAATTTTATAAAAAGACTCCTTTTGATTTGTCTCCTGTTCAGAAAAGAATGAAAAAAACTATAACATATAAAATGAATAAACTGAAAGTAATCAATAGACAAATGAACGAGCAAGTAAATATATTTATGCATAAATGAAACGATAAGTATTTTTTTAAAACTGAAATCATAGGGCTGTCACAGTAACATGTAGTAAGAGATCAATTCAGCAATTTTACTACAAATATGTTATTCATTCTTTTATCGATTTCGTCCCGTAGCACTACATGTACTCCGTGTATACAATAATGAAACGATTGTTGATTCAAAAGCAGAGGCTCCTCCTATCGATGTCGATGATCGCACGTCCCTTGTCAAGAATAGCTCACCCTCAAGGATCCTACCACCACGGAAACCTGTGCTGCTGTTTGGATCTAGAATATAAGTTCTAAACTAAATAACAGCACACCAAGTCTGCCTTAATGCGTGGCTACTAAAAAATATCGATGAGATGATTCTTTGTGTGAAAAAAATACGATCATCCTCCCCAGAGATACATACCAGGTGTTCTATTGCCTAAGTGTTAACGAGCGTTGTTACACGTAAGATTCATCAACAATGAACTTATGAAAATTATGAAAAAATTCGTAAAAAATTAACAACTAATCATCCCCCGTCGCCCGGCTCCCAATGGATATCTGGGCCACTGCGTTGGGCTTTAATACTGAAAAATACATATAACATATAAAAAGCATAGGGGATCTTCTTTCATACATGGTTCTACAAGGGCACAAATGAAAGAATCTTCGTGTGAAAAAAATGGAATCATTCACCCCATGGACAAATTCACGTCCAGTCGCTTTTACACTGTACATATTTTGAAGGGACAACGGGAATTATTAAAATAATGATACCAGGGTACATGTAGATGGGCGGTGCATTCGAATGGACGAGCTGGATGACATGGTCCCCGACTTATGCCCTAAGATATACATATCCAAGATAATAAAATACGCCCAGTTTGTATAAACGCCAATTGGTTTCTATGCACAGCTGTGCCTTTTCTCAAATTCTATTTCTTTTATTTTTCCTTTTTTTGTACTCTAGGTTTACCGTTGTCTTTTCAGTGACAGTTTTATCGAACTCGATCGACATATAAGCAGATCTCCTTCTTTTTTTCCTCTTCTTCTTCTTCACCTCGTTATTGTTACAGGTTCTTCCTTTGACTCCGAAACATTTTCGCCGACGCCAAGGTATCCTGTGCAGGTGGCCCCTGGATTTAGTCCACAGCCTTCAGAACGTGTCTACCCTACGGAGATACTCCGTCGCAATGGCCTTGTCGTCATCATCAACAATTTCACAGAAGAAAGAGAAGGTACCAGTATCAGATAAAATAAAATCATTAGATAAGATTTTTATAGAGGCGGTCTAACGTACACATTTGTGTGTTTTTTAAATGATCTGCGGAATTATAACGTCGAATGAGGCAATGTGAGATTTTGGTAGTAATGTGGTCACGTGATATTGTTTATCTGGCCAGGTGTGATGCGAGCTAGTGTTTTACATGTATATTAAACAGGGACTTTTTTCTATAACATTTATTTGATATAATCGATAAGTAATGTTATGATAGTGACGAGGAGTATGTTGTAGTTATTGTTTTTCTCTCACTTCTGTGCTAAACAAGATCCAAGGTTGTCGTACATGTTGTCACAAGTGTTACATCGAGCGGTCATGTAATGCATTTTCTAAACTGTACGGGACCGATTTAATACCTTTCTTGCCGAGGCAGTTTTAAAATGTTTTTATAATGACATATCGAGCATAGTGGGACTTGGTTTGAAGCATATATTCACCAAGTTTGAACATAAGGTTTACGGGTCGAGTTACATGTACAAAAGTCAACGTTTAAATTGTGGTCTTGACAATTGTCTTACTTATTTTTTCTAGGTTCAGAGCTTGACGTGAGGCATATACAGAGAGTATTTGATGGTCTACTTCAATACACGGTGCTCACAGGGCCAGGTTACACAAACTTGTCAAGAGAGCTGCTGGATAGCAAATTACAGCACATAAAGGACATGCTGCAGGAGCCTCCGGGATACAACCGATTCTTTCTGATAATACTGAGTCATGGAGATAAGGTACATATTTTTGGCACGTAGGCCAATGTAGTGTGATCTAGTGAGAAGGTTCATAGGTTCTCCCCCAAAACTCCACCCCCTCCCAAAATATAAAAATAATATCTAACAAGCGAAAAAAGTCAAAACAAAGCAATTTATGTCTCCTTGATCTAAGCTGATTTAAGTAATAGGACATGACAGTTAAAAGAATAGAACAAACTGAAGTATAATTTTCTAAATTTGACCGCTGACGGCCGCATTTATTGAAGGTCCCGTTAATAAAAAGAAATGAAGCAGATTAATGATAAACATATATATGACATTGAATAGTGTTGATAAATGATTATGGTTATTTCGAATAGACCGACCAAAATCATTTTCAACATTTCATGCACCACTTTAGTTCATCTCATTTTATCAATTACCATTCCTTATCTATTAGAAATATTATTGAACACATCTTGTAGCTAGGGATCTAAACTCAGCATGCAATGTCGAAAATAAAGATGATTCCTTTTTGACAAGACTTTTAAAATGTCTCAGGCTTGGAGTACGTCAAACTGAAAGTACGGGCGATTTTATCAACGATTTTAAAAATCGACTTAAGACATATTCTTAAGTCCAGTGTTTGAGTATTCTTGCACATTTAATACTAGCCATCTATTAGTATTTCATTGTGTACTTGCACTCATGGTTGTGGATGTTGCACTGAATTACGACATAAAATCACTGAAATTGAGGTTATTAGCATATTCTTGTGTAATATGTTTTTTTTTAAATTATTTGGTATCGTTTTTGTTTAAGGATGGAATTCGCACCTGCAAAACTGATGGTAAAACCTGGGACAATAAAATCATAACAGTAAACGAAATAACTGAGATATTCCGAGATACACCGCTCATGATAGGTATAGATATACAGTAGCATTAATCACCTAATTTATCTATCTGTCGATTCACTGGCAATTTACATCGTTTATTTGGTTCTTTCATATATATATATTTGCGACAGACTGATAAATGTATTTATAATATTACAGGATTAATATGTTCTCACTCTTAGTCTTCAGAATTTAGTCATTTTCCATGTCTGGTATATGTGTATAATTTGGCTACGTAAGTTCATTTTGCTTCCAGACTTGCCCAAGGTGATTATTATACAAGCTTGCCGCGGTGAAGATCATCAGAAGGCGACACTACGGCCAGATACTTGCCCTGTCGACGACACCGAGTACCTCAACTTGCAGATGGAAAATTTGCGGATCCAAATTTCCACGCCAATCGATGCAGATAACTTAGTGGCGTATGCGACAACTCCAGGTGAGTTGTTGGGTTAGGGACAACCGAAGGTCTGTGTAAGCCTGCGTTTAAAATACGCTGTGCAAAGTCAAGGCATCTCAAAATAGGGCACTAAGTTTTCATATGGTGAACATTTAAAACGTTAATAACATAAGACAAATGGGTTGGGGATTTGCTGAGTAATGATGCAAATAGATTTTTTTTTCGTGTCTTCAAGTAAAATCATATTCCCAACCCGAATAATAAATGAATGTGTATATTTTAGGTCACATTGCATGGCGACAGACGGATAAAGGTTCTTGGTTTATATACAACCTCTGTCAGGTTATAGACACCTACCACAGAAATGAACACTTTGTGGACATTTTGACGGAAACGTCACGACGTGTAGCAGATTTAACATTGCCTCTAGAGTCAAACGGAATCAAGACTGTTGCTAAACAAATGCCTATATTTGTCTCCACACTGAGGAAGAAAATGTATTTGATTGACACTTAAAAGTCGCATATAATAATCACATAGAAAGTAAAACCGCCCATATATTGTCAGTTGTGTATGCAAATACGTGTTTCTTTTTTGTAGAATACATACAATACGTATTAGTGCGCGTATAGCTACACATCAAGGGAGAAGGGCTTGATGTTTTTGCAAGTTATACTTTAATTACTCTCTACTGGGATCACAGAAAGGTATTTCACTGGATATTCTACTGTGTATTTTACACAGAAATGACCTCATCTCTTAAAGAGAGTAGCTTTAATTCAATACTGTGTTTATTGTAATAAGGCGGAGATAGTTGCAGGGATAGTTGTTTCAGCGCTGGTCATACTGTTTTACAGTAGTTGACAAAATATCTCTATCAAAATGATTTTTTTTTTTTGATTGGGCATTATTCTTGTCGTTAATGTTGGTTGCCACACATTCAGTGAAATAAACCGCTACTACTATATAATTATATAAAAGACAAATGGAAGAGGACGCACGTATTGAAGTGCTGAAATGTAATTTTGCATAATATTAATTTGTATGTATATATATATATATACAAAGTATGATTTGTGCACGACGACAAAGCAATACATAATCACTGAGCATATAGCATTTATTAGAATTATATTTGATCCATGGAGCATGACTGCTTGAGTATTGTAGTTACATGTATAAAAATAATATATTGAAATGTAGTTCATCGTAGTGAACTTATTAACACAACACAGTATTAGCAGGCTGAAATTATTTTTTCAAATTAATGATGTAATAAATCCCTATCTGAAATTAACCTGTAGTTCTATTTGTCAAAGAGAAAATAAACCTCTTTCCTTTCTTCATTAAAAACGTTTGTACTCGTATCACCTGTGGCGAGTTTTAGTTGAAAGAGTCTGTGCCTAGATAGAAACAAAACAAGCTGCACAAGTCATACTCCAGATTTTCCACCAGCTATACTTTTCTGGTTTTCATAATTCTCTTATGTTTTGAATGATATCTTGGGATTTCATTGCTCGTTCTGAAAAAAAACCTGGGTTGTTTATACCTGTATTCGATGTAAATTATAACTGGCGACTAGGCATTTAAACTGAATATATGTACATGTATACTAAAGCTTATACAAACACGGTTGCAAATAAAAGCTGGAGTTTCTCTGAATGTAATAATTGGGCAAGGGGGGGGGGGGTAACGACAGTGTACCGTACAGTACAAAACTGAACCAAAACTTTGACTACAAGTGTTTTCCTCACGTCTGCATTTTGATTCAAACCACATAACGAGTCGACAGCATTTTTTAAAAAATTCTAATCTCCCTTTCTTTTTGGAAAAGTGGTCACAGTGTCAACCCAACATTTTGCCAATTTAAGGGAGCTTTAAACCTCAAAGTTGGGACCAACTTTTGGACTGCTGTTTATTTTTGAAATTAGTCCCAGCACCTCAGGAAGGTGAAACGAAGCAGGTTGGAACTGACTCTATTTGAGAAACGGATCGAAAAGCAACAAAACTAGTTCATGGAAGTTACATGTTTAAGACAATTTACCAAAACCCTTACCATGTGTCTTCACGTGGAACCTTTACCTATGACTATGCACAAGTGGCACAACAATTCTCCTGCAGGAACTCTAGGCTGCTGCAGTAGGCGGCATAAGACGGACACCAGGAGTAGGCATCAGTGGTACAAGACGATGTACCTGTAAAAGCAAATGAACAAAGCAACGTTAAATTCATAGCGGTGGTATATGTACCGGTAGTTGTGGTCCTAATTCATTTGTTGTACACCCGGTCGTTAGGGGGTATTTAATGGCTTAATTTATATTAGAAAGCATTTCAAGTTTTACCCTCTTGTATCATATTGGAAAAACAATAGGCCTATAAGTGAATGAGCACAACATTAAAAGTCCTACACGTACAATAGTATCTAAATTTAGATTTTCGTTTTAGGACAGGGGGGTTTAAGCGACTGTCTTCCTCTTTTAAATTTCTCATGATGAACATATTTTTTTACATTCTAAATCATATCCAAAATATGGATGATACCTCCACCGCATGAGCCAGCATTACAGGACCCAGTACTTCTCAAACTGTTATACAGACACTGTCCGTTATGACAACACCACGATCCACCGTTAGATGGCGCTGGGTTATTGCACGTCTTGGTTCGAGTCCTCTGTCCAGAACCGCAGGTGACGCTGCATGCAGACCAAGTTCCCCAGTCGCTCCAATTACCGTCCACGGTAGATACTGAAATCAGAGAAAAAAAGATTGGATGCAAAGTGTACGCGTATCACGAGTATGCAGCGACTGTATGTGAAGGGATAGAAAACTTCTGTTCTTGTGAATGTTTATTTACAGACATGGTATTTAAGCTTCACTATATCCTTTAATCATCTTCGTCTATCTACATCTTCGCCGTCATCCTCACCGTCGCTTTGGTTATCCGACACATACACTTTCACACTACAAATGTTAAAAGGAACAACAGACACAACCTCTTATTGTCTTATTCCGTAGTTAGAAAACGGTTATTCAGTTACTTTCTTTCCTCAGAGACATACCATATTTCCACATGTTACAGATAAATTTTGTTAGGATACTTGAAACCATATAGATTTTAAAAAAGGTGTCTAGCTGCAGTTAAGAAGAAAAGTACGCAAAATAAATATGTAATTGTCTACAAGATTCAGCAATTTACTTTATCTAGAGTTCAGTTCATTTTTTGTTTACTCCTTTCCGTTTTGGGAGTAATAACTGATGGACATATTTCTATCAACCCTTAACCGACACAGATCCTTGGCTGACATGGCCAATGCTATTTCCAGTCAAGTTTAACTCGGTGATTGACATATTTGGAGACAACTGCCCTACCCTGACATTCATTGGTGTTACACTCCTGGGTCTCGGAGGACACGCCGAGGCATGAAGAGCCACCTTCACAGGCTCTGTCTCTGGACAGGGTACCGCCGCCACATGTCCTTGTGCAAGTTGACCATCCGCCCCAGGGACCCCAAGAGGGCGCTACAAACGATAGTTAAAGTCTCTGAGCTAAATGAAACCAATGTACAAAGCCGCGGACAAACCAGAAATCAACTTCAATTTCAACATCAGACGAACAGATGAACGGAAGACAGCCCTGTATGCGGCCAAATTAGTCGGTAAAAAGCATTTACATGTATAAGAAATGGTTTGGAATACATATTGCCACTAGTAACAGGCCTGTAGCCAGTAATTTCAAAAGGGGGGCTCTTTTTTTGAAAAAGAGGACCTTTTCCCATAAAAACTTCATGTACCTAGATAAAATTTTACCCAGAGTGGACCCTTTTCCAGCAAAAGGGGCGGTTCTTTCGAACCCCCCGAACCCCCCCTGGCTACGGGCCTGAGTAATCTTTCTTAAGACTCAGTTTTCACATATATATATATATATATATATATATATATATATATATATATATATATCCTCCTACTGTGCAATGGTGATAAAACATAAACATATTACACTCACAAGTTGTGCCAGATCCTGCACAGGAATCCGTGTTACATTGTGAGGTTTGGGTCGCCTCTCCTGCGCACGTGCCAGTCTGTGGGCAACTGCGAGATCTCGTGCGAGTTCCTCCGCCACAACTAGCGCTACAGCCACCCCAATTTTGCCATTCGCCCCACACACCTATCGTGAGAAATTCGCTTTTTTGTTTATCGTTATATGACGTTTGCTATATAATTGTTGCCGTACATCGGTTAAGAAAAAGATGTACTTGCTTCTTACATTTTTCAGATTAACCCGACTCTTAGCCGTAGACTACATGTAACTATAACTGGGGCAGGAGGCACTCTTAATTCTGGCCATGACTGTCCGGTGTAACGTGACAGAGAGTCCCCCATGATAGAGAGTCCGCTTCCCATTCATTTGTACAAGTAAGCCTCGCCCTAGATTTTGACGCACTCAGGAGAGACTTACCCTAACCATTATAACTAAATAAAGGGCAGACTTTCTGTTACAAGGACCCTCAGTTTTGTTACACCGGTTTGTCTGGAGTGAAATAATGGATATTAATTCTTTCAGCCTAAACGCAGAAACAAAAAAGTTTATGGTTAAAACCTAAAAACAATTATCGGACATTTTATTCTCGTTATCTGAAAAGGGTACATGTAAAAAAAGATTTTCTCTTATTTTACTTTCATAAAGTAATGTTCAATAGATAATTGACAACATAAGAATACACCTTACCCGACAGCTTAGACTGTGAATGGTAATAGCATTGGATACAGCAGAAACCAGATGCTGAAACCTGACTGTTTGCGCACAAACGATCTCCATCTCTTCTGATGGCAGAGTTACAAGATTCCCAACCTTGTCCTACATTTATACTGGGGGCATCTGAATCTGGGCATTGGTCCCCTGGCCATCCTGAAAAAAAAAAAAAAAACAGAAATTTATTAAACACTTCGACTATTTTAGGATAAAGGGTTGTGTATCGCTTTTTTTAAGTAATGGCATATTACGCTAGGGCAACGCAAGCACGTACGCACTTACATGTGAACACGCACTTTTGGCCTCAAACGAAAGACTAAAGATACACACTGAGAATAGTGCAGTATAAACAAACCTTCGAAATCTAAAAATGTTTGCAATGTGCCGCAAGGATTGTTCGTTCATTATGTAGAAATCCATAAAGCGGATTTTGATCTTGTCAACTCAATATTAATTGATCTGTGGCAATCAAAACACTTCCAGTGAAGTTGTGTTTGGGGCATAGAGATTATTTTGCAGAAATATCCAAAGAACATATCCTTATGAACATACCTGTGTCATAGTAGATTACGATGACTCCAAAAAAAGTTTTAAATGAACTTGAAATGGCATGCAGTGTGCTTGTCTTATATTATGGTTACTGTTGTGATAATTGGTTATAAAAATTTCGTTAATTTGAAGTAAAACAAAACTGCCTATAAATGATATAAATGTTGGATGTTAAAGAAAACGTAGTATTTAAGTAATAGGTTTTTCATGGAATGTTATCCTTTGTTCAGAAAGTTCTAAACGAAAAAAGTGCATAGAATCAAACGTTATTTTACACTATAAGCATGCACGGTAGATATGATTTCGTTTAACAAAAACGACAGTACCATAGGGGCACCAGGACGTCTCTTGATCGCTGCTACCATGGCTGCTTGGGAGGGGGTCCGTCTTGCTGACACAAACGCCCTCTATGCACCATTTTCCTGTGTCACAATCAGTGCCGTCTGCTGGAGGTTTGTAGCCATGTGTGTAACCGTTGCCTGATCTACACCAAAGGTACTGACAGAAGTCGGGATCTCCTTCTTCCTGCAAAAAAAATAAATAATTAAAAATAAATAAAATAATAATAATAATAATAATAATAATAATAATAATAAAATAAATCATTGTGTGTCGTAATCGGCGTGGTGAAATTTCTGACATGTAAATTGTCTCGACATGTTTTGGTTTAGTAAATATATTTTCACACTGTAGTAAAGTGGTAACCGTAGAGCAAAATTTAAGTTGCTTGCCAATAAATGCAAACATATGCACACACAAGCACGCACGCACACACATTTTTCATATACAGTCAAGGATACAGAATGTGTAGCTTTTAGCTTCATACACAATAGAGGACACAGAAGATGTAGCTTTTAGCTGTCAAAAGAAAAAACGTACACAAATTGAACACTGTATATCTTTTTTTTTTAATTACACACTTTTTTGCGCGCACATTTTCTCAAAAGAAGAACACTGAGTCTTTTTACCTTCCTTGGGACAGAATTATCTCCGTAGAGCATCCTGCATTGTTCTGTTGCTGAATACAGCTGCCCTGGTAGATGCTGGGTGTGTGAATTATATTCCGCAGCATTCCCATAAGTACCGGTGTCCACAAGACAGCACGCATCTCTAAAACGACATGACCACAATTTCAGTCTCACTCTCGTAACGAGAGGCGGGGAGGGTGGAGCACTAAACCTTTGAATACTATTGTGTGGTTGGAAAGGACCGTGCAATGCAATCACAGTCAGTAAATAATGAAATCTGATTTACATGTAGGCTTTAAGGCCAGTTACATTTTTGTAACCTCTCCAACCTCTCTTGTCCGCAAATTTATTTGTTCTCACTGGGTCTTCAATATTTGCAGAATGTCTCATAATAAGCAGCTACGGCAGAAGTAGGATAAACCCCCATACTTACGCTAGCCCCTTTTTAAATTCTGCGATAGAACAAGCGGAGAAATAGTATCCGTTGGTTGGATTCGAGCTACCGGCAGAGGGCGCCATGATATTTCCGGCTGATGCAGAACACGCCCTGTTGTCGTACGAGCTACTGTAGGAACCGTCGTGGTGAGATCCCAGACTAGAAAATTAAAGTAGAGAAAGGTATATAAAATACCTATATCGAATATAGGAGAATAAACAAACGAGAAGCGAAATTGATAAGATATGGTTCTTATAGAGTTTACTATTTTCCTTTGAAATGGTAGTTGCAGACCAAACTGTCGTATTGGTAAACTTGCCGTAGGTGGGTAGGTACCATCAGTGCAGGGACGCACGGCGGGTCGAGAGACACCAAAAATAGTCAGTGCAACTTACTTATGCCCCAGCTCGTGAGCCGCTGTAATGAAGGAGCTGAATCCACCATGTGACTCGAGGACAGAGCAAGACGAGGCCAAGGAACAAATGCCAGAAACAGGTGCATAACCGGCCACATTAGTGTCAGATGTAGAAGAAGCAAGTTCTCGCCTGCATATAAAAAAGAATAAAAATAATAAGATGTACTTATGCAAATAACAATTTACATGTACTTCTATTCACTTTTAGAATAAACTTAAGTAGAATGAATTAGAATATACTTAAATATATATCATACTACTGTCACGATGCTCATAGAAAGGAAGGTATATACTGCATTATAACAAGATGCCTTGAAGGGGAAAACCCACGTGCACGTCTTATATTTTAGATGAGTCTGTTAATGTTCAGACGGACAGCCCAGTAACACTTGTACTTGGTACACCTACATTGTGAAGGCCATCCCGTGGTCATGTTCTGGGAGACTCCCGAGGTTATCCCTTCTGTAGTTGCACCAGGCATTCAGGGACTGGTCATGTCTCACCAACTGCCGCCCGTCCTTTACGGCCCCAGAGAACAAGTTGCCGCTAAACCAGCTGGACTGACTGGGGCTCTGATGATAGCAAGAATTGCAGTATAAGATTAATTTCCCCGTTTTTGATTAAGAGTATTTTTCTTTTCGCTCGTAAATTCTAATTTGATTGATTGAATTGGCTTCACATGTGAATTTTGATTTGCCGATTGGAATATACATATTTACCTTTGCGATAACATATCCAGATAAAACGACGTAAATGTTCAAATCCCGGTCTTCTATGTTTTGGTACCGCAAGTCAATCTGAAAGTGGAAATATGATTAACACATAACTGTTCGAATAGTTTGATAAATACTGGCCCACATATTTGTTATATACCGCGGTAAGCTAGGCTAGTAGAATACCAGGCCGTGAAAATGGAATCCTAGCACACGTAAATATGAAAGTATTGTATGACCTATATCACAGAAAAATATTTTAAATACTCATTTAGAATACTGCTATAATAACAAACTGATGACCCACTTACCCCGTTCACAAGCAGTGCGTAGTATTTTCTTAACTCGGTCTCTGCCGCCTCTGCGTTGTTGTTATTCCGCGAATAGAAATAGTCCCAGACGGAATCATCAGTAGACACCAACAACTCGACGCCAGCGTTGATGTGGTTGCTACTAAATGACGTCTGCTTCCTTTGCAACTCTACGTCCTTTTCCGATTTTTTGTTCTTAACAGTTTCCAACACTTCTAGCAGATTGCGCAGCAAGTCGGACCCTCCATTAGATTTCGCTGTCTTATCTGAAACAATATCTAGCGATCGTCTGCTTGTTTCCCCTGAAATGCAGTTTTCTTATTACATACTAGCATTCTTTAAACTAAAAGCAGTTTATAGTATTCTGAATGGCAATATATATTTGGTATTCGGAAGGTTTGCCTTCCATTTACGATTCGCCCTTTACTGTAATTTAAACTGTAATGCACGTTTTATTTGATTTCTTCAATTCGATTATTTATATGATATCTGAATATTGTCTGTTTAAGTGCAGTTTTTTTAACTTTAAATATTCTTCTACTTATTGGATTTCATTCAAATATCCTAAACGGATGCATTCATTCACAGTATCTGTAATGTAATTTTAATGACTTAAACTTAAAAGTTTCCACAATCGATTCTGTTTTGACAAATTTTCATAATGAATATCAATGGCTCATACTTACTCTCATAAGTGTCGTCGAAAGACCGCACCTCTGGACCTGGCTTTTTGGCCTCAATATTTTGCCGGAAGACAAGGTATTCGTCGTCCTTCAGGTGGCGCATCTCGAACATGTCGTTATTGTCAATGACAAACCCTTCCTATTCAACAAAACATGATGTTAAAATTAATTGGGCGATATTTATTTGAGAGGAATGCACTTTACAGACCCTGTTTTAGTAAATTAAGAGATAGTAATTATGCAGAAGTAAACTTTGTATGAATCTTATGTAGGGCGGATTATCTACATGTACATGCATGTTTATTTTACTGAAACATTTTGTCCTCAACCTCGAGTATATTTTTCACAATGCCTGGTAAGGAAGGTTTTGCAAATTACTTTCTACATGTCTGTATGTATGTACACTCAAATAAAAACAGGTAAAGAGATCTAAGAAATCAAAGAAATAACCATCTAAAAGAATATCGACAAGGGATGCTAGCAAAATAGTCGTTTTTATAACACAATCAAATGACATATCAAAAACCAACTTGTTGCAATTTTTGACGCCATCTGGACCTTACCAGGGCAGGATCATCTTTGAAATGGAACACACTTGTACTCTATATTTAGACCATCCCAACAGCTTTAGTTTCCACGGTTCTCATCTTACACATCCGTAGTCAAGGCGAAGAGAGAAAGAGGTAATGTATCCCTCGCCAGATCATCATACCAATGTTTTGATTGCCTATATATCGTATTCAATATACCAGCCATGTTGATTTATGAAAGCTCAACCCCCTATACTTCTCACTCACCTCTACAAACTATGCTAAGGGCCCCAAATTCCACCACTTTACCTCTGTAATTGACCCTTACTCGGACCAACGTGTTTAGATATGGTAAATGCATGATATAATATCAAACGGACTAAATATTTGGATTTTTTGGTGCGAGTACCGAGCGCTGGCGACAGTGATTTAATTGGCAGACATTTTGTAAATATCAAACATCTTATGAATGGACTTAGGATCTCTTATGGAGATAATTGGTAACTGGAGCAACTAGCATGTCAAATGATATGCATTTATGCGTTGCTTTTTCATGACAAAGAAAGTAAATTATGTAATTTATACCAATATCATTGGCATCCGATTGGAAGTAAATAGGCCTATATTACAATGAAAAGTATTATATATACCAAAGAAACTTAATACATGTACAACTTACCATTCGCTTATTGGTCTTTCCATCTGTGTTAACTTTGGAAACTGCCACTGCAGCATTATTCTTCTTGTCATGATACATAGCGAAGTCCTGGAGAAAAATGTGCAAATATCAATTTTCTTGTCATATTTTTCTTAATTAATCTTGGTTACACTCATTAATATACTTTATTATTTTTATATTATGGCACTTATATAGTTTGGGGGATGTTATATTACCTCCCCAGTTTTGTAACTTTGTATCTTATTAGTTTTCGTCATTAATAAATGACAATTTTCGGTCATATGGACTTATCTTACTTGCTTTGGAGCAAAAAAAAAGAGCTTCGTTGTGCTTGTGAACATTTGGCTACATAAATCAAATTTCGACTCAAACATGGCACGATGTATATTCTGTCGTTGACACATGAGAAGTTACTACATGTAGTTTAAGTGAGCGCCAGTGTTTACTTTCCATTCATATGTTTTCTACAGAAATTGCATTGAGTCTAATCTCATTTTCGCTACTTTTATTTACTGTATGGGCTCAACCCCAATGAAATAATCGGTCTTCGTAGATCAATCAAACCTACACGGAAACTCTTGCTGATTGCGTTCTCTTTAACAAATTAACACACCAGCTTTTCTGTATTCCACTCAACGCCAGGAGGAGGCGTGTTAATATGTTAAACTGATTGCATTCAGCGCAAGAGTCCCTGCGGATTTGGATCGATCTAAGTAGACCGATAGTTTTATTGGGAACGAGCCCTATATAGATTTCCCCTTATCCGATTATTCAACACACGGTGTTTCGTCCACGCCAAAGTTATTACTGCCTCCGCCTTTTTCTGACTTTCTCTCACAAAGTCCGTTATATTTTTCAAGCATAATATTAAAAGCATTCTCAATTTAAAGGTTTATCTGAATAGCAGTAAATAAACAAGCACAAATATTAATCAGTTTACATACTAATGAAAATAAGTACACATTTATAATTGCATATAGCTAAAGTACTGTATATCATATTGAAGTACATATATAATACATACATCATTGTTTTGTGTTGATTTCTTTACTACTGTTCCATCCTCCTGGACATAATAGACGGGCGCGTTCTTGACGTCCACGTGCTTATTTTTCTCCAACTGAAGGTCAAATTTCTTGCCGTGAGCTTCGAACTGGTACCGAAGGAAAGGCTCAAGCTGGTCGCTGGCAGCGTTCAAATCTCGTTCAGCAGGAATGGCTTCTATATCCGGAGCAAGTTCTCGGACCTTCACAGCCTGGGCTTCTAAAATACACACGTAAATAGTAAATGTATGTATTTTTTTAATTATTTTAATCTATTGTTTGCCAGTTTTATATTTTTATGATTTCAAATTCAATAGGTCCTCAAGTGATGTTTCTGTTATGATATTAATATCTTGATTCCTTTAATTTATTTTATCTCTCAAGAAAGAATATTTTGCCTGCCTCTTTATACAGTGAAAGCAAACCCAGTGCCCAGTTTTACCAAATGAGACGACAGCTCGAAGAAGGGACACTTTTTATATGTTTTTCAACTTTGCATCAATTTTTAAAGCAATCATGTTTGCCAAGCCAAGCGCAAGATCCATCCATTGAAACATAACATAGTTTTCAGCCCCTTTTCCTTATCGAATTGCTCAATTTTAGTACGAGAATGAGTTTCTTAAAGCGAAATATCAAAAATTGCTTTAGATAAACAAGAGGCGCGCAAATGGCAGTATTTGGTTTTAAGGAACCATGCAGATTTCAAACTCTCTTTAACCGCTGAAATATGGTTGATTTCAGATACTACTAATACATGTATATCCAACATATCTAGAGTAGTCTGACGACTAAAATAAAAATAAAGACAAAAACTATACGACAAAAATTACAATTACAATCCAACAAACTAAAAAGAGCAACAACTGAAGTAAAATAACTTACGGACATCGCCGAGATCTATTTTTGTGATATAAGCAGCGTCCAGCACCGTCCCTGTCACGGTTAGAAGGAACACACATAGGGGCAAACCACTCTTCATTTTCATATCTCATTCACTTCTGGTGCCGCTGGGGCTACTGGCTACACCTTTTATAGGCCCCCATTGAGGCATGGGTCATGACCATTGGTGGGACCTCTTTATTAAGAAGTGAATTTAGGTGGGGGTGGGGGGGGGGGTGATCAAAATGTTGCGGAATGTTTAAATCAGTGTTCATATGAGTGGTCCGCTTTTTAGTTTGATTATGTGACCAGGGTATGGGCACTGTACTTCAAGTAATGTATAAGACATTTACTTGTCTCCCCAATACTAATTTTGCAGAAAGTATAAAATATAACCTCAGCAGTGGAAATAGACTTTAATGGACAAAAGTCGTGTAGAACTTCACGTTCTAACATATTGTCAATATGAAAAGATATGATTTTTCGAATGTAAATGACCCATGCTGAAGATAATTTTATACTTATCTACCTGTTGTGGAGAGGACCAAAAGGCGTTTAAAAAATTCTCGCCGGAGATTCCCTTCCCTTGCTGTTAATGCCCACAATAATAATAATAATAATAATAATAATAATTATTATTATTATTATTATTATTATTATTATTCAAATGACAATTGTGGCTTAAAAAGCTCCTTTTTGAAGGGTGCTTCGAAAGTGACATCATCATTTGTCCATGAATTTTTTATCCCCCTTGCAAAGCACATCAAGTTGCCGGTCCACTTCAGTTTTAACGACGTGATGTCCGGCGAATGTCCGTGAAACAAGGTAAAATGACCACGATCTTCATTTGATAACTTTAAACGCAACAGCAAATGTTGACAAGGACGTAATTTTTGTTTGCACTCTCGCGCAAGAAGAGCCACTTCTTGTGTTGGTATGCACGAATTCATATTTGCAGTCAAACTCTGGACTTGATCGAAACTCCGTCTCTTGGATTGTTGTTGAAATTCCTTGTATGATTATGTGGGGTTAAAAGTCAGGTTAAAAGTGTCAGGTAATATAACAAGAAACATAGATTACTCATCGATAAGTATAAGTTGAAAGTTACGACTATGACATCTTTTTACGCTTTATTATTAGCTTATTGTGTAAACAAATTGGTTTAACTGTGTTTAAAAAAAATTAATCCGACCATGAAAATGCGAGTTCACTTTTCGTCTATACATTTCAATCAGAATAAATTCATTTAACAGTTCAATTAAATCACAAACCGCGCGTCGTCGCGTTTATTTCAATAAGTGGTCTTTATTTCAGCTTGTTGTCATTCCTACTGTAGCAGATCGTAACTAACGTGCTCATATAGAATGACTGTCTTATTTTCCTGAAAATTCTTCAGCAGTAAATAGCAACTTGAACGGGATCTTTTTTTTTTTTTTTTTTTTTTTTTTTTTTTTTTTTTGTAATTTAACTTTGATGCGATTTTAATCAAATCATTTAATCATTTAATCAAATTATTTAATATAAATTTCATCGAAATTTTGGGAAGAAAGGCAATTAATTGACTAACAATACTTCAGTAAACGAAAATGTTTATGGTAACGCTCCCCTTCTTCCCCTATATGCATGTGCTTTTTTAATTTATTTTGTTTATGTTATTAGTTTTAATTTTCAGTTTGATATTTTGATACTTTCCTGCAAATCGGCAATGTGAAATAAATGTGTCTGTCCATCCATCCAACCAAACAAACAAAAATAAAATAAAATAGAATAAAAAAAAATAAGAAACGCATTTTTATGGTTTTCTTTTCTTTTTAACTTACTCACGTCAACCGGAGGATATACTCTTTGAAAACACCCGGCTTTACATTTTGATTAGACCTCTGATTACAATCTCGTATGTTTTAGAGCTGATTTCATTAAACATTATTTAGTTAATTATAAACTTAGATATAATTACACATGCGTGTAATACATATATTTTCACTGCATTAAAAAGACGTCGTCATATTCATCATTTCAATTCGCATTTTTACCACACAATAAGTCTATATTTCATAGAACTATGAAATAATTTACCATATTTTATGAGCAAAGGCATGGCAACAACACTACACACACATTAAGTCTAAAGAACACTATCATTTTAAAACGAAAAGATGCCTGTATTTTATTTCAAAGACTATCTCAAAAATCTCTGAGATTTAAAAAACGTGAGTAAAAGATGTAAGGAAAAGTTGTCATAAAAAATAATATAATGATGTATTATCCTCCATGTATATAAATCTTGGGGTTTTGTAATATGATACGAATTAACAGAGTGCAATTAGCACATACTGTATAAGAAGAATTAATCATCAAACCTTAAATGAGAAATAATTGTGATAATTAAGCCGCAGTTCAGTTTAGTTTTATACATACATACATATTAAAGGCGTGGATAGCGTGAGATTGTGGTATCTCATAAAGATTCTATCTAAGGATATTATGCACGCAGTAAAACAGCGATCCGTACAACAAAATATCGGTACTGCTACTGGTGTGATTGTTGTGAGGGTCTACTCTGCTTTGCTAGTTTGTGACGGACTGCTGTTCAATAAATCATACTAGTACAAACTGTATAAGGTTATCATGCAGAATCTTTTCACATTTTTTAAACAACGCGTCTGCAAAAGTGTAGAAGCTCTGAAAGTCCATTTGATTCCTTTTTATCGTTTTCCTGTCTTTTTGTCTTGAATCGTTGTTCGACCTAAAATATGGAATAAAATAATATATTATATTAAAGGTGTTTTACAATATCATCATGAAAGACCACAATATAAGTTTTAAATGTATATGGTACTAAGTACATATAAAACACGAATTTTCAAGAGAGCGATAGATATAAAGCCCGTTTCACTTGAGCAGATATAATACATTGATTGTACCGTATTAAAAAGTACTTACTTTTTGTTCACAGTCCAGGTCTCAGACACCACTACACGACAAACAGCAGAAATCTTTCAAAGCCTTTGACTTTACGCAGTACATTTTGAAAATTCTTCTGTCAAAGGTTCTGCAGAATCTTTTATCTGTGCACGAACCTAGAGATAAAAGTGAACCTTGAAAATCATCTCAGATCAATTAAAATAGTGGTGTATGCATTAGCTCATAACGTAAAGATACGAACGGCGGCCAGTTTGTACCATCTCTATCAAATTACTTAGTTCTAAAGAAATTTATTATCACCGCCGTACGTAATTAGAAGCAGGAGAAATAAAGCATTTGGCTTGCTTCAATACTTGACAAACGTTGTTTTCCAAAATATTTTTGGAACCTTCTATAAATAGGTGATGTGGGCATGAAAGTATAGAAATAAACAATAAATATCATCTATCATTTCAGGTCCATTAAAATAAAAAGTATACCCATTGTCTCAAGAAGCACTTTCAACTGAGGAATACTTTGAACTCACCTCCACCACATGGGCCAGCGTTACAGAACTCGGTGCTTTTCAAACTGTTAAACTGACACCAGCCGTTATAACAACACCACGATCCACCGTTAGATGGCGCTGGGTTATCGCACGCTTTGGTTCGAGTCTTTTTTCCGGAACCGCAGGTGGCGCTGCATGCAGACCAAGGTCCCCAGCCACCCCAATTACCGTCCACGGAAGATACTGAAATCAGAGAAAAAGATCGGATTTATGGAAAACGCGCTTTGCTTGAATAAAAATAATAGTGACAGAAAACACCGTTATGTGTCATCATGTACATACTGGGTATATTTGTAACAGAGGAAGCAAAACTTGAGAAAATACATTTCAAACAACGTTTTATAAGAATTAAAGAACAAAAATTTCTTAGATCCGTTGCAAGAACTTTTTGAAATGCATATAGATTGTAAACAAACTACCCACATTGGCCTATGTAATTGTTGTTGTCACTGACGGTAACTATTCAATTTCTACCTCCGACAAATATCGATTACAGTACTTGCACTGCTTATTTCTTTTATTTGCGACTCCCTTTTTTTTTCTAGTGGCACAACGGATGGTTATTTAAGTACAAAAACCAGATGACTCACGTGTATCATAAATGATTTCAAGTCTCTGACGATATAATATCAAATTGGTTCCACATGGAACTTATCGTCACCTACACTACAGAATTGTGATCATACTCGGACCAATCCAAAGTATTTGAAGTTAAAGTTGGCAAGGTTAGAGAACAACACACTTTTCTAAGTAACATAATTTTAATGCTCTGTAATCAGAGTCAAAGCACATGCATGACGATGCATGTTCACCATATACCTGGGCACTCATTGGTGTTACACTCCTGAGTCTCGGAAGACACGCCGTCGCATGAAGAACCGCTTTCACAGGCTCTGTCTCTGGACCGGGTACCGCCGCCACATGTCCTTGTGCAAGTTGACCATCCGCCCCAGGGGCCCCAAGAGGGCGCTACAAACGCATTTCGAAATGAAGGTCAGTTAATGTGAACCCTATAAAAACTACGATGCACGGTTATCACTTTCCTCTACGTCAAGGGTGGGGGGTGGGGGGGGGGGGGAG
>NW_019773959.1:0-12863 GCF_001039355.2 Lingula anatina
CATTAGCTATAACAAAAAGAACTATAAACGCACTCTAAGTGCGATTTCTAAACAATAACAGTGTAAGTTTGGTGTGGAAAGGCAATACCACATGGCTATACAAAGAAGAAGTGACACATGGCCAGTTCCCTGCATACTACATGATGTGGTTCCACACTACAACTGCTTTACTAGCCAGAAGGCTCTACTGGTAGCCTCTGATGCAGGAAGTAATAGGTTTCTTTTCCACAACCAGGATATACCAAACACCACATAAAAAATGAAGCAGTTGTTTCTTGGCAAAGCACTTGGGTATATAAAGGATAAAGCAGGGGGAGGGGGGTAGACTTATAGTTTAGCTGTGGTCTTGCTGTGATGATATTACTAGTACTCATGATCAGTAACAAATAGATGATAATTTTTCAAACACTAAATATTATATATGCAGCTGCTTTGTTTGTGAGCTCCAAAGGGAGGTGAGATTGTATCACGATTGAACATATATATCCATATATAAATAACCAGGCATAATTTGTAAAGCCAACTGAAACCATTTATCGATAAGGTTACAAACACATCCTTTAACATTAAAAAATACATTTAAGAGCAATCCAACCTGACCATTAAATTTATTTATCTACTTTCTAGCAAATATTTACCTTGAACCGTTTTGCCGAGATAATCTCCCCTTCTTTCTTTATTGATCACATACTGATAAATCTTTCCTGTTGTGATGTTGTTGTCTCTGTGTAATTTGATGTCTAGAAACCTCTCATAGTTTCCTAAATCCAAGTCAACTTCTCCACCGTCATCCAATACAAATACCTCGCCTATAACAGCAATGAAATTTAGAATGACTGTGATATTATTTACATATTGAAACATAAAACAGCAGCACACTCACCTGCGTGATGCTTTTTTTTATGATGATGACATACACATGCACATACATATGCCTCCACACACACATAAGACTTGTAGAACTTTTACACACTTTTATAATCAGCGTAAATCTGAAATCTGTTCATGAATTACTACAAAAGTACAGAATTTGATGGAAAATAAATCTCTAAAAGCTAATCAGTTACATGGTGTTTGTACAGTTCATGAAGCAAAATAAAGTGACTGGCAGAATCATTAACATGAAAAATGTGAGACACCAGGTAAGCGAAGAAAGCATCTGGTATTATATAACTTCTACTCTAGATTTACCAGATCGTGCAGACTCAGACATTCAGCAATCTCCTTACCGTGTTCATATGGGGAGAATGTCCCAGCATCAATGTTAATGTATGGGTCTATCTTTATAGATGTCACACGCAGTCCGCATGCTTTGAGTATGGTCCCCACACTGCTGGAGATGACCCCCTTCCCAATGCCACTGATCACACCTCCGGTAACCAGTATATACTTCATATTACTGTTACCAACAAACTGACTGAAATATCTTGAAAACCTACAGTGGTAGAAAAGAGGTTCAGTCTTACTGCTTTAAGCTGTGCAAACAATGACGACGTCAACACTATAAACCCTGTATATTTATATTATATTTACTAGGGTTTTCTGCTATTAGATGCCATTTATTAGCTACAAATATGCTCTCCTACTTGAAATAATCAAAGCTCATTAAAATCACCTAAATACAAACATTGCAAAAATGTCATTTTCAGCATACATCACATAAAAACATTCCACTAGGCTTTGCAGCCAATCTCACCAAAGCCTCTTATTTCACTTATGTTATTAATAGATCACATATGATAGGCCAAATATATAGTAGCTGGTGATATATTCATAGTGCTTATATACAGATATTCGCTTTTTAAAAAATTTGCTCCAACAATGCAATGCCATGCAGAGGAGTAAGCTTACCATTTCACTCACATCTCACAGTACTACTCACTGTAATATTGTGGATTTATGGTTAAATCTAAGTTGAAGTGTCAGATAGTATCATACACATGTAACCAAGAGTGATATACAAGTTACAAGGGGAGATAATTATCTGAAGGAACCAGCCTCTACTAATGCAATGTACCAAAACTCAAGAAAAGAGAAAACGAAAACAGTGTAAATTACACTAATATATATCTAAGATGTAGACAAGTCTTATACAGTTCTTCAGTTTCTTTCCTGAATGTTTTAAAGGAGTTTAAATCCTATTACACTGTCTATTTTAACGTGTTCTTCACCTGTTCATAAAAGCAGCGTGGTCTTCACGTGTATTTTTTGTATGCAAATGCCTGACCCGAAATTGACCTAGTTTATGAAGAGTTAGTAATGTACTGATAATAGTAACAGATTATTTTCAGATGGCATTAACACTTATTAAAAAATCAAGAAAAAGAAACCTAATCGTTTGGGAAAAACAGAGAGGCTCTTTTTAGAGCCACTCACTTTAAAATGATATATTTACCTTAATTTTCAGTCATCTTTTCGGTGCAAAACAGTCTGTCGCGCTACTAATTTAATTCGTGGGAATTGTGGGTAGTTGAAATATTGACCTGTTATCAAGCTGTGCAAATTAGAATGGGAAAACAAAAATATTTAGTACATTTTGTATTTTAGAATTAAAACAATTTACATTTTTTGGAGTTGAAATAATTTGATTTCGAATAATCGTTGGAAGGTCACACTTCCCGTTGCTGGCGAGAAAACAATGACCTTGATTTCCCGCGAAATTCAATATGGAGGAGAACGACCAAAACGTCCTCCATAAAGATGCCTCGCCTGTCTATCAAACAGACGTTAACGGAGACACAGGAGGTTCTAATACCATTAGAAAAGGATTATTACCAGAGAAGAAAGTTGTTTATGTTTGTAGTGCAGATTTTCTCAGTGAATGCGACAGAATTGCCAAGGTGCCATTTAGGGTAATTATTAATGAGCTCCCCCCCTCCCCAAACACACACTTAAGGTACCTGTACACATTTGCTGATTTCAGAAAACATGGAAATGCACCTTGGTGATCAAAATAAATGTTCAATCTAATGGAAAATGCATAGGTTGATCAATGAACGCAAGCATACCTTTTAATTTTCAATTAAATCTTATTTCACATGTGAAAGAAAATATAGTTTGACGTTGCCCTCGTTTTTATGTAAATATGTTATATAATTACTTGTTTGCCTTACTCTCATCAAGTCTCAGTGACTCATCAAGTCTCATCAAGTCTCACTCAACATATGACCTTTTTTTTTCAATGACATTTTAGGCGAGTATCACACATGCTTTGATTGAGGCCTACGGACTGCTTTCAAGGATGAGGTAATTAAAAAGATAAATGTGTGTGTGTGGGCGTGCGCAGTCACACACACATACACACACAAACACACACACACAGTCATGGTGCAGGAATCACCAATATGAACAATACTCACTCGATCATTACAATTAATATGTAAATCAATAATTTGTCATCTACTTAATTGTGTCATACTTCATTGGTAATGAGGTAGATTATATTTATGGTCATTTACTGGATGTTTTTGTACTTGTATTAAAATATACAAAACATTTCCTTGGATTAATTTACTTTCATGGTTATTATTAAATTCTCATTGGATTTTTGTTCTTTTCTAGTGTGGTTCCTCCTAAACCAGCAACATTTGAAGAAATTTGCCATTTTCACTCAACAGATTACATAGAATGCTTACAAAGATTGTGCCAAGATGATGATCCAGACAAGTATGATGAGGAAGCTGAAGAATTTGGCCTGGGTAAATTCCACTGATTTTGATCTAGGACCCAAAATATCTTCTATCCTAGTTTTGATCAAGCCTTTGATTATGTTAAAACATCATATCATCTTTTGAGAAATTAAGAGGTTGCAATAATACATATGGGACCATACATTCCAGGCTGTTTAACTATTTCTTTTTCTAAATTTTATCGGTCAGCTTGCTTTTACAGACAGTGGCTGATAGAGAGGACTGAAAAAAACTTTTTAAACAGGCGTAGCCTTGATAGGCAGTTTGAAAATAAATTTCACAAGTTTCCAAACTTAAGTTTTAGAAAAAATAAAAATATTTAAATTCTTAACTGAAAGTTTTTTTTTGCATCTTTATGTAGGTTATGACTGTCCCGCAGATGAAGGTGTATATGACAGTGCCTCTTGGGCAGCAGGGGGGACACTTACAGCAGCTGAACATCTGGTCAGTGGTCAGTGCTCAGTGGCCATCAATTGGGCAGGAGGCTGGCATCATGCCAAAAGGTGGGTCTGGCAGAAAAAAAGAATCAGGTCATATTACATGTAAAGAGATTCATGACATCTCTTCAACTTTTACCTTTGAATAATATTTGGGAAAAGTTGATGCCTCTGAAATTCATGTATTTTTTTCTCTGAGAACTTTAGAATTTCTTCAAAATAAAAGAAAGCCATACCAGTTGTATACAGTGACTTACCATATTTTTTCAGTATTTGACATTTTGTTTTAGCCCCAAAAAAGATGTATTGTCAAAAATGCACAGGAAGATTTTTTAGGCCTGGGGTTGGGGCGGGGCAGCTTGAAAGAACAGCTCTTTTGATCGAAAGGTCCTTCCTGAATCACGATTTCATCTATTAGTAGGTTCTATGCCATCATCCACATTATTCAGAAAAAGAACTCTCCAATTTAAACCTGCTGTTTGTATGCCATTTCCAGTTGTAATTTTTTTAATGGAAATGTGCTGAATAGAATTGTGATATTGCAATTCAAGATGTGTCCTTTTTTTTTTCAGAGATTCAGCTGCTGGTTTCTGCTATATCAATGACATTGTGCTAGGAATATTAAAGCTACGGACCAAATATGACAGGGTTTTGTATGTGGACATTGATCTTCATCATGGGGATGGTAAGATGGCTAGCACTTATACTTATATTATACAATTTTCATTTTTTCACAAGTTAATTCAATTTTTTTTTAAGTAAAGGTGAAATACCTATCATCGTCGGAGTATCTAACTTGACAACATTATCCATGATGTGATAGGGCGCTATGTGCATAACTGTGTTTTAACGACAAATTTATGAGATCAATTGTGTAGCTTAATCAAGGTTTTGATTTCTGTTGAATAATGATTTTACCTTTCAGGAGTGGAAGATGCTTTCTGTGCTACATCCAAGGTTATGACAGTATCCTTCCATAAATATTCACCTGGGTTTTTCCCAGGTGTGTATGTCTCCTTAAGTACTAGATTAGTATAGATATTTTAAAAAATGGTCGAGTTTTGTTGTTATAATTGAGTTCTCCTCAATATTTTTAGCTTTATATTGCCAAATATTAATGCTCAGGATATTCAATTCATTTTTTTCTTCTGATATTATTATTATTATTATTATTATTATTATTATTATAATTTTTTGTATCATACATTCAGGCACTGGCAACCTCTCTGACACAGGTATAGGAAAAGGAGCTGGTTACACTGTAAATGTGCCCCTCAATGAAGGATGCCAGGATGAAAATTTTTATCGAGTGTTTGAAAAGTAGGTTTTATGTGCTCTTCTCAAGCCCACAAACTGTATTTTTATTTCAAGTTACATTTTTTGAATGCAAATGTATTTTTATTGTTTATATCTGTTACCATATATATTATCTGTACCAATTTGGCATAATTGTTGATAAAGCTGAAGGGATATATCTTTCTCGATACTAACATATTTTGGTCAACATTTCAGGGTCATGGATATTGTTAAGATCAAATTTGATCCAGAAGCAGTTGTATGTCAGTGTGGTGCAGATGGTCTGGCAGGGGACCCCATGGACTCTTTCAACCTGACCACCCTGTCATTGGCAAAGTGCGTGCAGTATTTACTCAATTGGAGTGTTCCATTGTTACTCCTGGGGGGTGGTGGGTATCATATTCCCAACACAGCCAGATGCTGGACACACATCACTAGTGTAGTGACTGGAACTAAACTGAGCAGTGATATTCCAGAACACAGGGTAGGTAGTGACTAGTTTTTTAATGGATGGGCATCACATACTCCCTTTTTAAATTGTATTTGCTAGCCTCACTATATATTTATAACTCCAGACTTTACGAAAGGCGTCGGACCGTCGGACATGCCTGGCAAATTTCGTCTCGGTCCGATAAAAAACCCTGTATCGTCGGACCTTATGTCCGGCGAGTTTTCAAACTGACTGGGAATGTGTAAATACAAGGAATACGTTGTTGTTTCTTTTCTGGACGATATATTTTACTTCATTCGAAAAGAGAGACGGGGTGAAAATCTCGGGGAGTTCCCAGCTAATTAATACATAATTTATAAACCTCAGTTTCACTCAGAAATACTATTTTGTGACTGGTTGAGGTTGGTGGGATTCCTGGATGATGTAATGTACAGTCTCGTTTTCGTTTCGTAATACCCCTACTCGACAAAATGGCCGCAACACGTGCTCGTGCTATTTGCGTTTGGTCCTCTGTTTCTTCTTTATCAGTCGTACACAGTACTCATGGATAAACCTTTTGTTTAGAAAATGACGTTGTTGAACTTTAAACACTTCGTTGGTGCAAAGCGTGGCTAAAATTAAAACGAAGTGAGGAAGAGAAACGGAAGTTAACTAAAATTGGAAAGAAGGTAGGCCCTGGCGGACTTGTAATCTGTAGGAGAGGAAAATAGTGTGTGCCGAGTTATCATTTTGATCAATAGCAACATAAATGTTACAGCTTTATTACGGGTTCTTAAATTATGGAACGTATTTGCATGTACCGTTCACCACGAGTTGGAGAAAGTGCACATGAACTTGACGAAAGCTCACAGTTTTATTTCTTTTTATAAAAAAAAAAGAAATAAAATGAAGAAGGAACTTAGACTCGGGCTGGACAGTCCCTGTCAAAGCTTCAATTGGATGAAAGAGACTGCCTTACTGTGCTGTTTCAAAATGCATATGTTATTGCCAAAAACAACGGATGAAATGGTTATCTGATTAACAGACGTTTTTATGGACAAACGTTTGATATTACTAGCTACACGTTCTTCATACTTGTATTGGTCTTAGTCCTTGTGTCATTCCACAATGTCTTTTTCATTAAATAAAAAACAACTTGTTATGCAAGTAATTTTTTGTCTATTTTTTTTGTTTGTTTGTTTTTCTTTCTTATTTTACTTTTTTACAAATATATATCAAAAATTTAATATTTGATTTAATGTCAGTGATTTAAAACATTAGAAAATACACATGAAAACATGAATAATGGTTCGTATTTCTATTATTTTACTTCGGTCTGACAGATTTTGTTTCGGTCTGACAGAATTTTCAAGCTTGTCAGACCGAATGTCTGACAGATTTTTTGGCCTTTCGTAAAGTCTGTAACTCCGATGAAAAACATCACTTTTTGGTATTTTTACAAATTAATAGGAGTATGCAAGGTAAGGACAGATTAAAAGAAGAGTAAACAATTCCGATTAGAAAACACAAAATCACATAAAAACTTATCCAGAGTCATACCTATACTTCAAATCAGTTTTTATTTCTCCAGTATTTTACACTATATGGTCCAGACTATGATCTGATGATCTCTCCTGGAAATAGAGCCGATACCAATACTCCGTCTCATATTAAGAATGTCATTGCACAGATATCAGGTAAGAGAGGTTGACAATATCTTTGACAATATCTTTGACAAGACAATATCTTTGTTAACTAGATACAAAATTTGATTGCCATAACTTTGTTTATAATTATTGCTGTTAAAATGTCCTTAGAGTGATGAATTGTACTTACTGGCTAGTGTGTGTGTACCTGCATATGTGTGTGTGTGTGTGTGTGTGTGTGTGTGTGTGTGTGTGTGTGTGTGTGCTTTTACTGTCAATTAAAAAACTTTATTTGCAAAGCATATTGATTGCCTATGACATTCTTTAATTTCATCATTTTATGGACAGGCCAATTGGAAAGAGTTGTGGTCTTTTTAAGATTAATATTTCCTTTTTTCTAGTTATTTTGCTCATGTATTCCTTGGGTTTATTTCAGAAAATCTCGAGAACCTCCAGTGACGGAAACAATATACAGATGAATGTAGTTGCCAAATAAATTTATCAGTGACGTGGCTATTTTACAAACAAATGAAATAATATCATTAATATTTTATAAGTATACAATGAGGTCAGTTCTTTCATTAGGCATAAGAAAGTGTGAAAATGTATCATTATAAGCTGCCCAGTGTCTGATTCCCTGTGCCTCTCCATTTAAATTGTCAAAAAACAAAAGGTTTTAAGGGCTGAAATTGAAGGCTCTTTTATGCAGGTTTTATTATTAATGTTTTTAACATGTGAGTTTTCTTAAAGTTTTTAACCATTTTTAATTCCATTTTGGGATTTATATTTTTTAATATAATTAAAATACAAGTTAACTTTCATGTTCATTGTTTTAATGTCATATGTAATAAACATTTCAATATTTTTAATTTTTGTATTATGAAGATGGGTAAGATGGCTCAAGTTTTCTTTTTCTGTCCTTTTTATGTACAGACAGACACAGATGTGTCTGTACATATAGCCGTCACCTGCATGTGTTGTCAACATCGCCATTGCCGTCGCCATGCACTTTCACGATAACAGGCTAAGTGGAAAACTGTTTTACCTTCAGGCTTGAAACTTTCAGAACTGATGAATATGCATAAAATGGGAAGTTATGCATTTTTTCACTTTTTTCAGCATACATGTGTTGTGTTGTACGCAAATTTCCAGAGTACTGTCAATACACGTTTAACCTTTATTTTTCTGCGCTGCGTTTCTGACGTCTACATCTCGTGACGTCTACATCTGGCGATTACATTGTGACCTGATATTCTAAAACTTAGCACTTCAGCTAAAACATTAAATTCCTCCCCACCTTGAATAAAGCGGCATGCAACTTCAGTATGTAGGTCTAGTCTATAACGTTTATAAAATTGAGCACAGTTTTTTTTTTAAGTTTGTTATGAGTGTATAGCATTGGATGAAAGTTATTCGTTCAGTCTTTGGCAATAAGTAAAGAGATATACTGGTAGTTAATTAAAATATAATAATACTGCAAACACTTGAAAGAATGTCATCATATCTATCATAACTTGCTGAAGAATACTAGAGCTAGGGCGGGTGTTTCATGGAGAGGTAATCTTTCTCAGAGAGAATGTTGACACTTGCACCTGAATCTGCCATCATAGTAATGTAACTGTCATCAACTTTGACCTTAAAATATGGCGAGGAGACTTGGCTCTACATGTTTAGTTTGTAGGTGTACTCGCCATCATCCTCAATTTCAATGTTGTTTACTCATGACTTTGATAAACAAACTGCTTTGAAGTGATTCTGCTTACCGCAGCTATGGCAAGTGTGTCCACCCTGATGTGGCCACTGACCTCCACAATTACGACACTTGTTCTTGCAGTTTTTGTTACAGGTTGCTGGCTTTGGTTGATTGAAAGTGTGTTTCTTAGTTTGGTGCTTGGCAGGGTGACGTTTGGTCGTTAATTGTTGCTCAGCTTTATGAACAGTGTTGACTGTTTGGCTTTTAATCATTTGGGAATGTGCATTTGTGACTTCTAGGTTCTGTGCGTATTGTAGAAGTTGATCTAAGGTTACATCTGGATCTCTCAATCCTTTGTCACGTACCTTATCTAGTCTACATCCCATTATGACCTGAGATTTTATCTCTGCATTTGGCTGCGCATATTGACAGGTTTCCACTAGCCGCTTGAGCATATAGTAAAAATCGTCAATGTTCTTAGGTGTATTCTGTACTGTCTTTTTAAATAAGTATCGCTGGAATTCAATGTAAGCATGCGGATTAAAGTGTGCAGTGATAGCCGCAGTGAGGCATGCGTATACGTTTTGTCCCGGTAGTGCTTGTCTGTCTTCAGTTTCTGGCATAGCCTCTATAGGTTCAAGTAGGGTTTGGTCAAAGCTGTCCACGATGTCATTCAGATCATTCCAACCCACCATACATTAAAAGTAGGCCCTTCTTCTGCACAGGGTTAACTATGCCACACCCGTTGAATACATTGGATTCCAATCTCCGTAACCATATCGCCCATCTAATATACTTTCCCTCTGAGCGGCAATCAAATGGTTCGTATGGCAGAGGTTGTAACTGGATTGCTGCCATGTTGTTTACATCTGTTCACAATAGTTCTTTTATCCTCATCGCCAGTTGTTGTGTTGTAATGTTAGGTTTTTGAAAAGAAAACAACGCATAATTCCAGAGTACTATCGTTGCATGTTTTGCCTTTATTTTTCTGCTCTGCGTTTCTGACGTCTACATCTCGTACATTTCCTACATTTCCTGAATATGTCGCAACCTGATAACATAGTGCTAAAACATTACATTATGCAACACCAATAACACAATAAATCTACTAAAATTTGTATCCAATCGAAATTCCCCCCTTCCCATGAAGGCTCTCTCCATGTCCAAATGTTTTCCCTTGACAATTTCGTAAAGAGAATGTACCAGTGTTAGAGTATCTTGGGGTTGCCAATTTACCTTCATCTTCATTATGTGGGTAACTGATTCACAGTTATTATTTGTCATCAACTGATTCACAGTTATTATATGTTAATGCAATAGGTAGATCTTGGTGTCTTTCTCTCCTTTGGAAGTTTTCCTGTAACAGTGGAAGGATACTGTCTAAATGATGTTTTTTTTTCAAATTGGGGTACATTTTCAATATTTCTTAATACTGTTTAGCTCCTTTCCTAAAAAACTATTTGATTGTCTGAATATATTAATCCATTTTGGCCAAATATAGCTGAAGCTTTTTTGTCTCTTTTTCATTAGCCCCAGTTTTATCTTTCAAAAAATTTATAGCATTGTTTTTGATGTGCCGATGACAAGAAATATGATCTGTATTACTTCCAAAACCAAAGTTTGCAACTTTCTTGATGGCTTTTTCTTCATCACTTATGATGACTAAATTTGGATTTTTATAGGCATCTCCATAGCAATAGAAGTGAAAAAGTTCCCAAATGTCTTCCAATCAGATTGTCCGTGAATGAGAATGGGGCCTAAAAATATGGGATGATCTTGGGTTTTGATTCTTACCAGGTTGAACGTTTTATTGACACCTAAAACCATAGTGATGTAGTTGGGTGCAGCGCAGCAGAATTGTGTTCTGTTTGAGATCTGTTCATCGTTGTACAACATTACACAAGGGTACTTGCTCTGTATCTGGTTGATGCTGCAAATGAATGGGTTTTCATGGAGCGGGTTTCAAATTAGTGGGTCTTTGGTTTTTGTATAGTACTGACCAAGATTGATTGTCAAGTATATCTGCAGAATGAAATAGAATGACACAGACACTTGTTTTACTGTAACCCATCTTTACTGAACAACCGGAAACCCCACCTGACATGCACACTACACAGTTTTCTGAATCCACTTCACTGACCAACCTTTTGTATAGTTCATGAGATTTGGAGTCATGTTCAGCAGTTATAAAGTCCATAACAAAGTCTTAAGCACGGCAATATGGGTTAACTTAGAGTTCAGCATTGCCATGGAATATATTGGGGCCTGGATATGTCCCAATATATTCCTCAAGGGCAATGGATGGGTGCATATTTTCAATCCAAGTTACCTGCTTCTTTTGTGTGCAGGATTGCGTTTGGAACAGGTATAATATCTGTGTAGGTTGTGGTTTCAGGGGAACTGTGTGCCTTTTCTTATTAACTTGTCTGTACACGCAAAACAGTCCATCTTTTTTTTACAACAGATATCTACTTAGATTCTAGCTTAGCTTTGTAAGTTATGGGTGAGTGGGTCCCACCCCAAGACCCACAGTCATCGATGAAATGGCTTCCAAGGTTAGCGGCATGATGCTCTAAATTTCATAATTTCTTTTGTGTCCCTTCATGAAGAAGACCAGAAACAAATCTGTCACACAACACCTGATTAAAAAATTCTCCGTACTCACAATGTGTTGACAATCGTCTCAGTTTTGACACATGTTCACTGACCTTTTCCCCTTCAATTTGGTTTCTTTTCATGAACTTGAACCGCTCAGCAATTACCAAAGGCTGCGGAGCGTAATAATTCTGTAAATAGCCCTTTAGTTGGTTATAAATCAGCATGTTGGGTAACTCCGGCGAAGTTAAACTTTTTAGCTTTGCATACGCTGTACTTCTGATAACCGTTAGTAACACTGCAGCTTTCTATGTCACTGTCTAAAAAATATTGCTCTAACTTCTTTATGTAACACTCAATGTTTTCTTTGCTATCGTCAAATTCGGCCAATCCTCACCATCCTCGTCGCCAGAATGTAATATCTTCACAACTAACTGTATTCCTGAACAATGTGCTTCTATCTTATATGCTCACTAGGGGGTGCACACCCTGTCAAGCCCAACACATATCTACTATAGCTACATGTCTGTACATTTGGCAGCTTTGCTGCCTTGTTTTTCCTTGTCCCTGCACTTTTACTTGCCCAAGCAGATCTGGCTACACTGAATCTACTAAAATTTGTATCCGATCGAAATTCCCCCCTTCCCATGAAGGCTCTCTCCATGTCCAAATATTGTCCCTTGACAATTTCGTAAAGAGAATGTACCAGTGTTAGAGTATCTTTAGGTTGCCAATTTACCTTCATCTTCATCATGTGGGTAACTGATTCACAGCTATTATTTGTCCATGCAATAGGTAGATGTTGGTGTCTTTCTCTATTTAGGAAGTTTTCCTGAAACTGTTGAAGGATACTGTCTTAATAATGTTTTTCAAATTGGGGTACATTTTCAATATTTCTTAATACTGTTTGTCTCCTTTCCTCAAAAACTACCTGATTGACTGAATATATTAATCCATTTTGGCCAAATATAGCTGGAACTATTTTGTTCCTTTCTTTTTCATTAGTCTCAGTTGTATCTTTCAAAAAATTTATAGCATTCCCAGACAGCCTCAGTGATCTGGCCCACATCTGGCCCA
>NW_019773959.1:14755-109796 GCF_001039355.2 Lingula anatina
TTTTTTTTTTTTTTGATTGTTTGTTTGTTTTTAAATGAATTTTTTAATATGTTATTCACGGTGCTGACACCAAATATTCCATGCTGGCAGCTTATTGCTCTCAATACTTAACCAGCTGCTTTGAAATAAAAAAGTTAATCAGCACCTAGTGTGTGGCTAATGAGTAAAACTGATTGTCCTCAGAAGTCATTCTTTCCTCTGTAATATCAACGTGTAGCCACTCGTATGGAGTTCCTGTGCAATAAATCAAGTAGACTGGGAAGTTGGTTGTATAGGAGGAAAATGAGTACTCCATTTTAAAATGATAAGGAGAATGAATTGGACATTTTTCCAACATACATTGTTGGTATCTTGAAACCATTTGACACCCAACTCCTCCCTAATACACATAATCACTGACACAATTGGATGAACATCCACCTTTCCACTATCATTTGAACAAGTCATTTGAACAAATGCAGATTAAGAGTCTCTTTGAAGATATTGTGAGCAACTGGACTTCAGCTTTTTTTTCTTTAAGATGTTGATGAAAGCAGCAATTTGTTAAAAACCTGCTAAGAGATTTACTGGATGTTAGATTGCACAAGTCAAAAGTATTAACTAGATCCCCCTGATTATAAATAATTGATTAAGATATGATTAGATTTAGATTTTTGAAGGTATTTTTTTTTCTTACACCTTTCTTTAGATTATTAAATGGTTACACTTACATACTAAAGTAAGCCTGACAGTCTTTAGCTGTATTCACAACCAAAGTTGATGTGTGGACTATCAGATCTGTGAGTCAAATTTGGCTGACCTACCGAAAGGCTTTCTGCATTAGGGGATTAAGCAGCTTGCTTTCAAGTAGGTCGACCATATTTGATGCACAGATCTGTTAGTCTGCATATTAACTGGTTGTGAATACAGCCTTTGCTTTACACTTGCACCTACATATTGCCACCAGTTTGATTTATGTGTCTGATGACCTTAGCAGATGTTCTAGTACATGGTTGTGGTAGTTTTGGAAGATTAGCCGTGTTGCATTGATTCTTTGAAGAAAGCATTATGTATACATCAAGGTAGTCCATCAATCCCAGGCTCTTGGACCAGAAATAAAACACAAGGAAACATGTGCTTAGTCTTGCTATGTACTTAAAATGAATTGCATTTTATACTCTATTAATAGGGCAAGGCATTGAAAATTCTTCAGCTGTCAGTTAGGTTTGAGGTTTACATTTTTTTTTCAAAGACCAGAAAAAAAATATTGTTGACTGATTTCACTGTTATCACTGCTTGTAAAGTCAGTAGATAATTGGGTTGCTGATTTCTTAGGTTAAACATATTTGATATAGAAAAGCACAAAGGGGCCAGACCATGAAAACAATGACAACAATATAACAAAGGGCCTTTGTTCTTCAGCATGATATAAATTAAGCTGGAATTAATTTCTTTTTAAAAAAGGCAATTTTGTGATTACATGTGTTGAAGGTCATACTTATGTCTGACCTGTTACATACCTTTTGAGTTGACAGTATGGCATTAAAAATATGCTGGGTGTTAGATTGCACGAGTCAAAAAATATTAACAAGATACCCCTGATTATAAATAATTGTGATTTAGATATAGCTAAATGTAGCTTTTTGAAGGTTTTTTTTTTAATCTTTCTCCTTTCTTTAGATTAGTAAATGGTCTACACTTATATAAGCCTGATAGTCTTTGGCCAAATTCACAAAAAGAGAAGCCATATATTACAGACACTTGTTTGTCATTGTTGTGTCAAAAGTGGGGTTTTGGATTTTTTAAAGTGCTGTTGTTTCATCATATATACCAAGTGGTGAATTTAATTTTCATGAAATGTGTATGTTTTTGTTTCAGTTTCATCTTTTCCTTGGTAGCCCTTTACTACATTAACCGCATTTCCCAAGGGCTTTATGCACCACCAGTGCCTGTGGGGACAGCAGCTACACCAGGCAAGAAAAAGAGAAACTGAACCTTCATCACAATGTTGTAGTCCATACTTCTATATGTATCAACTACTTTAAAGTTATAAGTTTGAGAAAGACCATAGTGTGTGGCTAATATGATAGACAGCAAAAGGAGTAATGTTGATTAAGGCGGAATGGAAAAAACATTTTGTTAGCATGAACAGGAATGATGGCACTTACATGGATTGTGAAATCTAATCATGGAAATGAACTAGAAAAGCCTGTTTTCATTATTCTCTATTATATTGGTATATGACATCCCAGTGTAAGACATATTTGGAATGGTTTTAATATTACATTCCTTGCTGGTAAGATTATTCAACTAGACCAAAGGAGCTACTGATGGCAATATTTTGCATTGCATTGCATTGCAGAAAGAATTTCGGAATTAAAAATTATTTCAGAAGAACAGATTGTATTTTGGTTGTCCAGTGTTTATTCAATGCTAATCATACTTAGCTGGGGACTGCAAATGATTGTTGAACCAGTAATTCTTTTCTTCCTGGTAACTGGTTTAATGCCAATTTCTATATTTTCATGTCACGGATCAAAAGATTTCTGCAAATAGCGTTTCACTTCTACATGCAAGCTGCCATTGTATTGTATTGTGGCAAGAGCTTCTTCCTCCCACTCTGATATCCAAGGGTCTAACAAGTAACTGATTACAAATTGCTTCTGGGCTCTCTGCCTTCTTGTCTGAAAAACAGTTTTGTGCCTTTGGTGTGCAAAGTTATTACAGGTGAAATAACCGACCATGATTATAGTTAATGCTTTTCTTTCTTCTGCGACCCCAATCTTTTGGTTTTGCAGCAGGGGACGAGAGAGAAAAAACGTATAGGCAAACAGTTCACATTAGACCTCTACATGGTAAAATGATAATTTCCTGGACATTTCAACATTTTTTTCATCACAAAGGTATTGTCAATTAATCGAACACATTCCTCTTTGGGGATTTCCCTGATTTTTGTTGTGTTTGCTACTTTAAGTTCACCAATTGTTTGAGGGTTGTTCTGGTGGGCCTTGAGATACTCCCAGAGATAAAAAGCTGGTGGGTTCAATTCCAAAACCGGTTTATATGGTTTAACAATGTGCCTTAACTGCTATCTCTGGGAAAAGAGTGGATGAATTCAGGCTTGCACAATGCAGTTATCGTAGGTCAGCTATCGTACCTCAGTTGGAGTTAATTTTCGTTTTCTTTCTACTGCGACCCCAATCTAGAGGTTTCCCACCAGGAGATTGAGGAGCATAACGGAGCTGACAACTTTACTCTTATTGACTGCGTGTGGTGAGCCTGTTAGTTCTCTTTTCCGTGAAATATGCCTCTCGGGCCGAAATTTAAAGATGATTGCTTGTGTTGAGTGGTCTCTCGAATATGACTTGCTTTACCAAGAAGAGCATTTGAATTGAAAATGTAGCTTGGGGTAAAACAATTCAAATTTACCAGCCAAGGGTAATGTTTCAGTTATCTTGCAGAAACACTTCTAATATTTTGACGGCTACCGTAAAACTACAACGACATATCCTGCAGATACTTTATTTATGTTGACATATGCTCGTGAAGCAGAAACAGCGGTTGCTCAACTAGAATTATTGGCGGCAGAATTCTCGGTAAAGGTGAAATCTGTCATCGCCGCCAATCGCGGACTGGGTACGTTTCTTTGGTATTCAATTTCAATTTATTCAATCCTTTAGCCGTGGGGCTCATTAGAATAATATTCAATATATCAGAATGTGACACAAAATTATTTTTAAAAACTTAACAAAAATAGTAATAATAATAATAATAAATTCAAACGACACTAGTTTGGATGCATATTTTCCTTTTTTTTTTTTTTTTTTTTTTTTTTTTTTTTTTTTTTTGAGAAACATTGTTAGCGATAACAATTTAATAAGTTGGAAACCGCTTGGTATAGTGTTTTTTGGATATTGATTTCTCGCAGCCTAACAGACGTGCTCCGCCTCGAGCTACGTGTATACATATAAAGCAGCAGGGTTCTCCAGTGCATCTGCCTCATTGAAACACCAACACATCAAAACAANTTTTTTTTTTTTTTTTTGAGAAACATTGTTAGCGATAACAATTTAATAAGTTGGAAACCGCTTGGTATAGTGTTTTTTGGATATTGATTTCTCGCAGCCTAACAGACGTGCTCCGCCTCGAGCTACGTGTATACATATAAAGCAGCAGGGTTCTCCAGTGCATCTGCCTCATTGAAACACCAACACATCAAAACAAATAAATAGGGAAAGTCTCCTATTAACCTTGGAGTCTTCCAAGCGAACATTGAGAATGGTTGTTTCCCGGCGGCGCTCTCAGTGATGGTTTCATTAAAAGAAAGTGGACAGAACAGCCAACCGAAAATGTCAAAGAAAATATAATGATCGTTCTACTTCTTTGACTCTTTATAATATTTTTTTCTCTGCAAAAACATACAAATGTCAATAGTCCCACTCATTTTTGTTTTTCAATAACACAAAGTGCCCTCACAATCTCAGTAAATCCAAATCCATTTATTTTCCGCATCGACTTGGGAGCGGTTTTATTAAGCTGTCGTGAGATAACGATCAGCGTTCGATATATTTAGCTGTAAAAGTGAAACGGAGATTAAGCGACAGAACGAGAAATCGACCCACGAGCGTAAAACCGAAATACTCCCCGGCAAACGTAACATGTTTGTTATACCTGATTAGAGAGAACCTTCATAAACGTTCGACATTATCATATGGATTTAAAAGAGTAAAACGGGTTATACTGATATACTGTTTGACACTTTGTAATAATTTTTTCCTGCATTTAAACGCCCTATTCACCAGTATTTATGACAACATTTCATCAAATCATCTACAAAAACAGCCGCCAAGTGGTTACGAAATACCACGAGTAAATACAATATCATAAATTTACAAGCAGAGCCGCATCACTTGTATTTTACACTCCGAAAAAATATGGAGAGGGTTTAAAGTTTGTTCGGGATTTCGAAGAAAGGGCTTAAAATGGCAGTGTTCTTATTGTACCAATAGCAGTTATGGCGTGGTTAAAATATGCAGCACATCTAGAATCTAGCATTCTGATCAATTTGACATTCCATCGTTTACGCTCTATAAAAACGATTCGTGTTTTGATTTTTGTCGTCACGAAAACCATGTAAAATCTAATGTTACCATTATGACATGTCAATCAATTTACTTAGCACCTCAACTTGTGTGCACATTTGGATACTTGATCTTTCATTTTCCTCTTTACTAAAATGTTTTCAAATGTTGGCCAAAAGGAGAAATGCCAGTTTTAGTTTTGACCACGGTGCTTCAAAACGATCAAAATGCATATGTTAGCCTGGTCACTGTATTCAGTGACGGAACACCATCGCAATCCTGCAGTAGATTACTGTAACGCTTGAGTGATTCAAGAAAATGGCTAGCTTTAATTTTTCCGACATCTCATCTAAGTACAAATTTGGACTGTTTCGCTGAAATAAGTTGTCCGGAATCAATGCTAGTGGACACTGGAATCAGAAAACCTAGTTTAGGAGACAGAATTCTATGCTGACAGCATGCCATGGCTGTATGATCTGGAGAGGGGTCGTGCATTGCACAGTCTACAGTGTTATGGTTTAGGCAGTCACAAGTGGCAATTTCCAGACAGAACTCATGGTGATTACAGTGATTGGCGGAAATCTGACTGGTCGGCAGGACAGTTGAGGTCTTTAGGACAGCTCTTCTGCATCAACACCCAAATCTACGCTTGCTCCAGCAGGACAACACCCGTCCCCATACTGCCAGGGTACCACAGGCGTAGGCCTACATGCAGCAGGAGCAGATCCAGCCAGTGTTTAGTTCGGACATCTCTCCCATTGAGCATGCCTGATGTGGACTGGGCAGACGGACCAATAACCGCCAGCAACAGCCCACCACCGACATGGAGTTAAAAGCATCACTGGTGGAAGAATGATGAAGGTTGCCCCAGGTCTTCAATGAAGGTTTCGTACGGTCCACGAACAAAACAAGCAAATATCTGAAAAAAATCGCACTTATCAAATGGCTTTAAAAGAGTAGAACGGGTTACTGATATACTGTTTGACACTTTGTAATCATTTTCCCCTGCATTTAAACGCCCTATTCACCAGTATTTATGACATCACATCATCTACAAAAACAGCTGCCAAGTGGTTACGAAATACTATCTGACTGGTCGGCAGGACAGTTGAGGTCCTTAGGACAGCTCTTCTGCATCAACACCCAAACCTACGCTTGCTCCAGCAGGACAAAACATTCAAATATCTTTAAAAAATCGCACTTTTTTTTTTCTTTGCTAGTATAGCTACTGTGAGGCTGTCAGTGTCTGGAATTTTTTTTTTTTCGGTGAGCTGCGCTGTCTTACTGTCGTCGCTGTTGCCGTCGCTGCGGTAAAACGCAGATCAAGGTAAAAAATCAGCATAATCGGATAAAAGTAATTGACTTTTGTGGTGTTTTGTGATCATTCATCAATTCCCACTAAAACACCAAGGTATTATGTATGTACGACCGTATCATGGGACACTATTTGAATTTAAGTAATCAATCATCGTAATGCACTGAATTAAACGGGTTAACACGCGATAAAAATATACACATTTCCCAAGTTTTCTCGGAAAGAGCATCCCTGGAATTGAAGCGAGTGCTTTTGATCATTTGAGCAATTTTTGTCTGTATTACCAGCAATCTACCCTAGTGGAGATGGGGGCTAGTTGGACCCCGGTCTCGTCAATTTATGAAAAAAGTACATACGAGGTAAAATTTTGATCACGTAATTTTGAAAGTGGCCATATCCCACAGTGCAAAGAAAGTGTCGGTCGTAAAAAAAGTTTCACTTGAGCGGTGTGTCCAAATGAAAGTTTTCTGTACCTGAAAGTAACTTTCCTGAAGACATTTAAATATATATATATATATATATATATATATATATATATATATATATATATATATATATATATATATAATTTCATAGCCTTGTGATAGAATAAAGGATGCGTACAGGGCATCAAACTAAAATTAAGACTAAATTTAAACTTTCGCAGAAGTGTCTAAACGTAGTTCACTATCACGCCACGAGGCAAGTTGTCCCACTTGACGTGTGTTTTTGTCAAATCGTGTACCATAGGGCATTACAAATGTAAATCAACGACGTTGCACCTGTAGATAAGTCCTTGGTGCTCGTGCTAAAACCAGTTTTTGGTACTGTATCTTATTCTCAGTTGGCCCTAGAAGGCCAAAATTGTCTAGTTGGACCAACTAGCCCCGGTCTCCCCTATTTGTTGCTTTAGTTTTTCAACATACATGTACATTCCTCACAGTCAACAGTAAATTAGCATTAGTACAAGGTTTGCGATAATGAAGTAGGCCTACATGCTGAACATAAAAACATCATATAAGCTTTGCAAGTGCATTTGTAATATATTGAAAAAAACTGCATAAACAGAAAATTAAAAAAGGAGAGGGGGGCATAGAATAGCTCTGAGACTGTTTTATTGGGACAATTGTAACAATGAGGATCCATTGATTTGTACCACCTCTCATTTCTGATGTGACCAAACTTGACCCTATCGTGTGCTACTGGTTTTTAGAAATGATTTATGAGTCAAAACTCAATGGGGAGGTAATTTTATACCATTCAAATGAGGTTAGGGATCAGCCACCGTTTAAGGTGCAAAAGTCTGAACCAGGCTGATATATCAAACTTAGCAATTCTAAGACAAAGCCAGAGGCTAATGAAATGCTTTGGTACAAGACACTGCCAGTAAATCTGGGAGTTAGCCAACAGACCCAGGTCAGTTCGACATTGCACAACAACCCCAACTTGGGACCATTTTCTTTATTTATCTGACATACAGAGCCTTACTGTCATTGATTCAGAACCCTACAAAGATCCCCCAGATGGGCTAGCTACACTACGATTAATGAGCAAACTGTCGTGAGAAACCTCTGTCAAAAGTCAGGCAGAGCAAGCAGTCTTACTGGCAAGAGAGAGCACAGCTGGTACATGTATAGCGTTGGCAACGCGGCACAGACGCTGGACACATAAAAATGGTCACGAGTTGCCTTTACTGAGTTCAAATTTACAATCTAAAACTTTTAGAACTATTTATTTTAGTGCATGTCTGTCTCTGAAAGAAACTTATGAACATTACGTGTTCAGTGCTGTCCACGCGCACATATTGCTGAACCTGTCGCCTGGATTATTTTTCTTATTCTATAGCAACATGTCAACAAGTTGAATGAGATGGGTCAGATCACATTACTTCTTATTAGGACTTTTCGCTTCTAAGTTCTAAATTAGAAAAGATAAGTAGTTTTGCAGGATACGTAGGCATAGAAAGTATGCACTTGAGGGAAGTTCAGACGCAGGTAGTATACTTTTGATGTAGTCATGTAATAACGAAAATAATTAGAAAAGCTGGAAAAAAGTATCAGTTGCATTAATGTCGAGAACAATTGCCATTTCAGTAGGTATCTTTATGATGTTTCCTATAAATATCTATTAAAAATCGATATCAAAGAACCCATTATACGTAAAAAGGATATCTCATTTCAGTGAACCAAGACAATTAACTCAAAGTTGTCATGACAGATATTAAGAGAAATATGAAGCATACTACCGCTACATATGACTTTCATTTCCCCTTCTGACAGACATCATGACCGGACACGCGCAGGCAGGTGGCCTTTGTGTCTTGTATACACGAAGTAAAAATGGAAATCTCTAAAAAGACATGAAAGACTCTGAAAATAAAATTTAAAATATCTTCATAAAGTTACTTTCAGGTGCAGAGAACTTGCATTTGGAAATCACCGCTCAAATAAAACTTTTTTACGACCGACGCTTTCTTGGCACTATGAGAAATTATCACTTTACAACATTATGTGCCAAATTTATTATCTTTTAGGTACTTTTTTATAAATTGACGAGGGGTCAACATACCCCGGCGTCTCCCCTGTTAATTCGTAAAAACAGATTATTGAAACTCCGCAATCTTCGGTCGTAACGAAGTTTAGATTCATTATCAAAAATGTTTTGATTGCAATATAAAGCTTTTTATTGATAAAAAAACAAAACAACAACAAAAGAGAGACAAAAGTTACATTTCAACTGTATCATCTAGAAGTTAAAAAAATACGCATAAATATGTCATAAGAACAATAACCTCATTTGTAATTCCGTATGCTGAGCTTTAGCTGGGTATGGTTCTTGCTTTTATTATTACTTCGTAACAATAAATCGTCTGCGCTCTCAAACATGCAAGCGGTGAGATAACGTTGAGGGATTGATAAGCGGTAAAAATACAAAAAAAAAAAAAAAAAACCAGTTGGAAAGAGGCGAACAAATTGAAAGAGTTGCCAATAAAATGAAAGGTTGAACTGGAGCGCATTCTCTCGATATGTAATCTTTTTTTCGCTTATCTGTCGGGCAAACAAGTCGAGTGGTTAGGTCAGCGAAGAAAAAATACATGAAATTAACCAGAGAAATATCTGTGAATGTCTAGTAAAAATCCATTTTTGGCCTTTGTAGAGGGTAGTTTTATGGACCCTAGGGACAACAAATCATAAGTGGATTATGGACAAAGATTGTCGATCTCCATCTATTTAAGTCGGGCATCCAGGGGACAGTTTATCCCAAAAATTAATAATAGATTGAATTAACGTGATGTGTTCATAATGTTCAGGCCCCAAAACTATCATTCCCGTTTGTGATCTCGAACCACGAATTTGTTATTGCAAACGCCGAAAGAACGACTCAAACCGCGATTTCTTGGCGCAAACGTAAAAAAAGTGGTTGCGAGCATCACATAGGCCTAAAGAGCGCAAACAATTTGGCCAGCTTTTATTTAGGTCTCTAGTCGTTTACATACGGATTCTTCTTTTTAACCCCAAACTATTTTAATACGGGAGTAATGTCCTCTCGACATTCCCCTGCACATACGTGAAGGTACCAAACTGGTAAAGCCTCGGTCACAACCGGCCGTACGGGCTCTTACGGCCTGTTTGCGTCCAAATTTTGCGCAGAATCTCACGTGCCGATCAAGTTCTTCTTGCGAAATTTGGAGTTCGCAGACAGCCCGTAAGCACGTACGGAGGATGTTGGACATGTCCAAAAGATTCTTCGAATAGTCTGCGAACATCGAGGACGCAAACGTAACTTGCTCCAATCGCAAGGAGTTCGCGAGAAGTATGCAAGTGAGTCGTGCGTGGTCCAAGACGCACGTCGTAAACAATGGAGGAGCAAATGTCCTTTGCGTGTTGAGTACGACGCACGCCCTCATAGCTAACGAACAAAGTCGAAAGCACGGCGGAAGTTGTTGGCCCCCATGCCAGGAGTATAAAAGGCATGCTCACGATGCACGCTCGTGTCTCGACAAATAACGTCGCTTGTGCTTCGTGGACAACATTTCAAAAATTTCGAAATTTGCACAATTCAGCTTCTAATATGCCTCCAAAAGGCAATGGAAAGAAACTAAGAGAACAGAAAAGAAGGAAGGAAGGAGGAAAAAGAAAGAAGGGGGGAAACAGAAGGCAAAAATGACGTACGCGGTCAGTACGTCAATACAAGCGTGTGAGGCAAGTGTGAAGCAAAAGGAAATTACTTTCGCCGTGCGTAGCATTCTCTTCATAAATGGTGAGTACGTGCCACGTACGCAGGTAGCAAGACAAACTCAAGAAATGAGTACATCGCACCTTGCAATTAGCGTCCCTGCTTCTCACGTGGACCCTGCGACTCGCAAGGCAGACTTGCGCCTTTCCATTGCAAACTTTCCTCTACCTCTACGAACTCCACCGCCTCCACTGCGCCCAAAATTCGCAGGGGCCGTACGATCCTAAAATTCGTACGTCCGGTTGTGACCGAGTCTTAACTAAGCATGATAACGGTTCGCGATTTGCATCGCAAACCCGAAGCTCGAGATCACGAACGGCTATTTTGTTTATAAGTCCTGTTGTTGAGGCGCTAAGTCTACTGGCTCTCCAATTTCATATATGTTGTACGTTTTGCTTAATAGCTGTTTTTTTTTTTCTTTTTTTTTTTCATCGTTGTTCAATTGATTCGTTCGACCCACAGGGACGTTACAAAAATTATCTTAATGGACTAGGTCTTTTCATTTAGTGGTGGCATATTAGCAAAAAAATATAACATAGGTTGGTCCACCACCACATATAGAACCACTGCTAGAATGAGGATGGCCCCACTTTGGCAAAAGGTTTGCATGCCATGAGTGGCCCGGTCGGCCCAAGGTGAGCAAAGCCGGTGGCCCGACGTCGGCGTTTGCTACCTGGGATCTTTGGTGAAACAAGGTGACAGACATAGCTTAATACCGAACGTAGCCAGTCCCATTTGCTGTCGACAGTGGCAAAATAAAACATCACAGGAAACAGTATAAGATGCTACTAGTGGCTTTTAGCGTGAGGCCTATGTATAGGAAGTTCCCCGGCGATTGTTCATTGGGCACAGAGATTAAATTACAATTGGTAAAGAAGAAAAGTGTTCGCGGACTGACATGTTTCATTAAATATAAATGATACCTTAGAAATGAATATCTATATCTGACACCCAAAGGAAAAGGCAGATTCAGATTCAAATCTGACATGTAACGCTCATTGAAGGTACATGTAAGTCCCATAGTTACCTGCAACGACTATGTGGATGTTGTGTTAATGCGTATAAACGAGCGAGGGGGGATACACGATTAGAAATCCCAATAATACCTTTTTGATCTAACACTAAAATATAGAGGACTAACTAGTCCGAGGGCTAAATACGAGTGGTTAATGTATCCGGAAACCACAATACGACCAAGTCTACCAGGATGGGTACCTGAAGCAATGCATACTTTGAACATTTCAACTGGAAGTGAGGCACGAAGATGTCCGTTTTATATTGTGGTTCCGTCAGAGAATGATACAACTGATACAATCAAAAAGACGTATTACATGTATTGACCATAACAATGGAGAGAGAGAGAGGGGGGGGCGTCCGATCAGTAGCTGGGAGCTGGAAAATATCATAGATCTTTGAACAGATCTGCATCTCTGAGTAAACATACTTTTTTGTATTATTTGCATTCCTCAGACTTCCCAAGTATTGTTCAGTTACTTGCACATGTGCGTCATTTTGTTACAGTTGTTACCTTGGTTTTATTCCGTAATTGGCCTGTAAGATATCGTGGCTTTATTTTTTAAAGAAAATCATCTGTCACTATAACCGACTTCACTTTCAAGGACTCGTGTTGAATAATGATTGTTTCCTGTTTTCATGTGAATAAAAGGCGAAGAATCCCTATTGATGGGATGCAAATTGCACACTATAGACACCTGCACGTCGATTGTTAGCATTGGCTGAAAAGGACCAGATGGAGATATTTTAGAAATTTTAATTTAAAAATTGGAGTAGTGATTAGTGTTGGGAACATTTAGAATTAGTATTTCTTAAGGTTCCGATTTTTATTATTTTTATTAGCCTTCATAAAAATTGGCAGATATTCTTGTGACTAATAACACTGAATAAGAGTACTAAATAAGCATTTTTGTCATAGCCTTGTTAAAGTCCACGTAGATAGTTACCGAGTGCAAAATTTAGTATTGATTATTTGTCATGCTACATGTTGTTTTATTAGCTTTTCATTCATGGAAAGATATCCATAAAATGCCCCTATTCAAGTGTTTAGGATAAGGTTATTATAATGGTTTATTAGCACAAAGCTGAATTAGTAGTTCAAAGTACACTTTTTTATTCAACTTGCCATGTATACCTTAGGTAGTCGAAAAAAGTGTTTTTGTAAGAGTTGTGAGGTGTATTTTTTCATTATGAACGCTAAAAATATAAATTCCTAATGCATAAGGGTAATTGTAATTGGAAGGGGGGGGTCTCAGAAATAACCTCTATGAAATTGTCATTTGAGTGCAGGGGTGTGCTTCTATGTTTATGACGAAGGTCCGCCTTGATGAACGTTCGCTAAGACGAAAACCCGCTATGACAATGATCTGCTATGACGAAGGTTCACTATGACGAAAAATGCAAACAGATAGAGCGTAAAGATAAAATGGTTTTAAAGAAAATACACTTTGTAAAATTAGAATTATGATGAAATTAGTTAATTACGTAATACAAGGCACAAAATTAGCGGTACCTGTAGTAATGTCGTCAAAAATAACACGAAATTGTAAAACTGTGGCAAAGTGCTACCGTGTTTAAATTTTGGAAGCAAAAGTTTGCCACTCAGTAATGTACTGTAGGTGTTACCTATAATAAAACTCATTTTCTGGTACTTATTTGCGCCGATTCACGCCATCGAAAGTTTCACCATTATCTACAACGCGAGTAAAAAGAGTGGTGAGTATGAGAGTTTATACGCGTCTGATTTTTGAATGTCATGAAGGTCCACTATGGCGAAGGCTCGCTATGCCGAAGGTACGCTATGCAGTAGGTTCGTTATGAAAAAGGTTCGCTATGCCGAAGGTCCGCTATGACGAAGGCTCGTTGTTCACGAAATACGCGTATAGGCACAGATAGAGCGGTACAATGTATCACTAAGGCCACACTTTTTTATTTTTATGGATGACATCCTCTGGGGACCCCAAAATCGGTGCGAGAGGGCGAAAAAAAAAAACAGTCCAAAAAAAAAAATGCTGCTTAAGTGAAGGAATGCCGTCAGTACACAGCTGGAAACACAAATTTACCACAGAAACACATATCAAACTAACAATATGTCTTTATCCATGCTCTCTAAATATTAAAGCATTGTGAATACTTCGTAGAAAGGTAAAAAAGTCATGAATAGACGGGCCCGTAGCCAGGGGGTTTGAAAGAACCACCCCTTTTGCTGGGAAAAGGTCCACTCTAGGTAAAATTATATCTAGATACATTAAGTTTTTATGGAAAATNTTTTTTTGATTCTGCACCGCAAATTACACTCGTCTTGAAGTCAACACAATGATTTTCTGCCGATCGACGTCTGTAGAGAAGAAATTATATTTTTGCACTTGTGACGGAAGTGGGTGGTCATTTTGAAAATGGTTTTTACTTTCAACGACGAACACCAACGAAGTTTCATTATTCAATTTTGATACAATTTAATCTCGAAGTTGATATCACCTCTAGATACCCCTTGTGTTTACTGCTCGTTTCAAAACTACATGTTTTAAACCTACGAGAACCTAGACTCTTTGCTTTCAACTGTAACATTGAACTTTAAATCAATTGCATGTTAAGCGTTCGTTAAACGCTTTACACAACAAGCCATTCGATTTTGGCCGTTCAAAGTAAGCCTAAACTATTTTTGTTTTGTGAAACAGGGCGATGATCTAGGAAAGTTGTGAATGTTTATATTTGAACGTCACACAACGTTGATTGTTAATTTGATTGAGCATTGACATGTCACCGTTAGATAGGTTAGATTGAAACATTGACATTGATTCAGCGTTGAAGTTTGAGCATAAATGTGGCGTTTCACTTCGTTGTTTCGAATAGATTTTTAATAGAGAACATATTTTATTTGGATCTTAAGCCAGCATTTATCAAACCACTGTGTGCCTGTTAATAATTACTATACGTTTGTTTGTTTGGTTTCAACATGGATGTCTCTGCACACATACTTCACTCAGGAAGTCTTGAATTATGTAATTTTTCTCCCAGTAAATATCATCAACATTTCCCTTTCTTTCGTCATAGCACTAATTATCCTCAAAACCGTTCTTGTTATACTTACTTTGTCTGACCAATGAGCTTGATTAATTTCCATTAATTAAAGCAAGAGGCATGGTGAAAAATAATCCACAAACAATAAGAAGTTCTACATAGTGGCCAAAAAATCGATATTGGTGCTTCTCAGTAGCCTACTACTTATCTGTGTGGCTATCGGTCCTGGCATATTTCTTGGAAAATGACAATTATCCTTCTTGACAAGTTGACTTTTTGTTGTTAAATAAGTAGCTGATGGTATTGTTATCCAACTCTTTGATGTCCAAATGCATTCTTCGGAGCAAGTTTGTCTTTTTTTGCCAGGAAATGAAAAATTCCTAATTTAATGGAATAGTTTACTTAAGCAATGGCCTGCATCATGTACCATAAGATAACCTGCAGCTGTAGTGATTTTTCTATTGTTGTGAGTAATAGGTGGAAATAAATATTTCAATCATGAATAATCTCTTCTGAATCAGTTCTTTAATTGAATTCATCAAAAGAACATTACAAATAATACACCACTGATTTGAAGTAATAAAGTAATCATTACCTGCATTATTTGGATCTCCATATTTTTCAAATAATAAACTGCGATCCGCACCAAGATCATATCAATGTTTTGTCACAGAAATAGCCAGTAGCGCGTGAGACTCTTTGTTGTTACTGCCAGACTTCTCAAGCTATAAGTCATCCCTTTTTTAAGGTTTCTCATGGTCTGGTCTTTGCTAAGATTCCAGGCATAAGAGCCTGTGTGAGTTGGTTCAGTTTTGTCGATAGGAACAATAGGCTGTCGATTTGGACAATGCTTATGGCCCATTGATTCTATATTATTGTATATTTGGCGATCTTGATGACCATGGTAGTTGCTCAACCCCTTTGATCTGCAAGTACCATGCTATTGCCATAGGTCTGTGAAGACGGGCATTGCCATATTGCAAAATAAAACTTCCGGTTTTAATTGAAAACCACTATAGTTGGGGTTTGACACCAACGTGAATACCGCCCAGAAAACTGCTCCCTGCCCACCCCTCCCAGTCACTCAAGGAGCGACACATTCTTTCGTTATAGGCTTCTTTAGGAAATCTGCGAACTATAATTCAACCATATCGGCGGTACAGATCGAATCTGACCCCATCAATGAAAACAAATGGTTCTAGTACTGTACTCGGAAACGCTGGAAAGAAATATCTGCCATTGCACTTAATATTTTGGTTTGGGTACAGTGTGATTCTAAAGGCAAATGGCATGATTTTTGAGAAGCTTATCAAGTGTATAACATTTCAAATGGAATAGTGACAATGTGAAGTTTCTAGCTGCAAGCATTAATTATTGATGTTTGTTGTTGTGTGTGGGCATTTTATAAAAATGAGTCGTAGAGGCCATCCGTTTGTCGGAAATATGAAACGAACCGTAAACAATGAATATAAAAAAATGAGAATTATACAATCTAAAAAACATTGTCAAATAACGAGGCAAACATTGACTTTGTTTCGTTTATGTCCATTTTTAGGCAGATTGCATTCCGAATTTCAATGAAAATAATTGCAAAGAGTTTGACGCCTTTTAAATCAGGCAGGCCTTGTTATGGTTGATTAATGGCGTACCTTCATGTTTGGTTGAGCTTGTCAGAGTGATATACATGTGAAATAATGTGTTCTGTTTAGAAGAGATTTAGTATTCAATTTTTGATTTTACATATACATGTAGAAATATTAAGCAAATTAAAGAATGTTAAGTATTTTGACACTTTCCTATGAGGCCCCATTCCCATAGGCCCCATCTTTGTAGATCGATCCAACTCAGGGACTCTTGCTGAGTGCAGTCAACTGAATGACACGCATCCTCCTGGCGTAAATAAAAGTGGAAAGAAAAAAAGCTGGTCATTATACGTGTGCGTTGGAAACGAAGAGGCGTGGCATTCAGTTAAGCTGGTTGCACTCAGCGAAAGTCCCCGCAGAGTTGTATCGATCTATGTAGACCGAAGGTGTCTATGGGAATGAGTTCAAATGCTTTTTTATCACATTTAAGGTAAAAGTGTCAAAATACTATTCCCTAAATGTGTTTTATCACATTAAGGGGATATTATTTTGACATAATCCCCAATATGTGACAAAACACATTTACTTATAGGGTCACTCCCTTGAATTTCAGACCGAGTTGACCTCTCATTTTTCCATTAATCAATAAACGGCCAACAATCACGTCACTGAATGTTTGCCTGTCATTTTCATACAGTATAATATTAATTTTCTTAATGTATCTCTCTTATATGTATAACAGCCACATCCACCCGAGAAAACTTCGAGCAACTAAACAGTTTACTTGTTCATACTGTATCTCGAATTTAATAATTGATAGAGAATCACGACTAGCCCCCTTTCTGATGATGGTGATGAAAATGGCTCGTTAAACACCTAATGTGAGTTTCATGCTGGATCGCTCTTCAAATAAGCACGCCTTAAAGGAAGTTGTATATTCCGCCCATCTCACAAATATCCATTTTGATCTGCAAATCACTTTTCTCGTGTCCCTTCTGTATATAATTTTGAACAAAGTTACATGTTATCTGCCAGTCATCAGTCTGGTAGATAAACTACACATCTGAGACCCCCCCCTTTATTTTTTATTTAATAATAATAATAATGATAATAATAATGATAATAATAATTATAATTATTATTATTATTATTATTATTATTATTATTATTATTATTATTTGGCAACGTGCTTTCTTTTGACAGGGCGCACGTACTTACAACTTTGTAATCTGAAAAACAAAAACGTATTGAAACATTAACATCTGATTTGTGATTCTTTTGGTCAAAATTTTCTATCGGAAGCAGAAAGTTGAAATATATAGTTTTTATTTGTGTCAGAAAGAAACGCGCTTGTCTGTTCGATTTGCAATAATTCCAGACTAGACACCAATTTTACGAGTTAAGGAATGAAAGCTGCTCTTAAAGGCCACTCCTCGCGTTTAGTTTCAGGAACGTAGCGGCGTTGTTCATTTGTTTTTGATGGTGTGAAAACAATACCCCTACTTGATTCCTTTTAACAGTTTGTTATTCTTTTAAGACATAAAAAATGCAAAAAGAATGTTTTTCAGTATTTTGCCGAAGGTGGAGCGCTGCCAAGGTTTGTCTAGCAAATTACTTAACACGTGCGCCCATTGGTTTGAATTAATAAAACATTTATCTAGAAAACACAGACTGACTCAATAACTAGCTTCAGGGTAATTCTTGCGTTTAGTGGCAAAACACCATCACTCGCATGTCCCACCCTCCGCGTATCATATTAACTCAATTACAAGTTGGATTTTCAAAAGGGAGGTCGCCTAGCACTGACATCCCCGGCTGATATAGTCCTGAACCTCAATATTCTTGGTGATATCACGCTGCACCAGTAATACAATTTGCTGGGAAAGGTATATACAGGTATACCTATTGCAAATTGAACACCCCAAGATATGAATACTGAGTTGGTCTTAAAGTCTTTCTCTTGTGAGGATTGTAGGTGTGATGCGCTATTTGCTGGCAAAATTTAATGATTTTTTTCAGAATGAATTGTTGCTCTCGGATTTTTCCGACAGAAGTATAATGTAGAAAATGTCCTTGTCGATGGTCAACAAGGTTGGAGGCTATCTCGAAAGACGTCAGTGAAGAAATCCAGTTTTATTCATGCTGCCATAATTTTCAAGATTATTCAATCTTAAAATTGCATGCGTACATATAAAATTATGGTCCCTATTATAAGCGCCGTTTAGGGATTTATTAAAATAAATAATTCATATTATTTTAGGCAAATACCAAATCACTGTCTTTTCAATAAAACACTCTGTGTCATAAGAGAATACCTATCACGGGTGTAAAAGCGTGACAGGAGATAACCTTTAAAATATTTCACCAGGAACCTCCTTAAAACTAGTTATAAAAATGGCACAGTAATTAGAAATGCCCAAGAGGTCTTCATACATGTACTGGCATTATTGAGATTTACATCGTCTGTATTTCTTCTTTGTTTGCATAAACAAATGGATTACCTTTCGCCGCCGATGCTGTATTGTACGGTGGCCAATGTACTCTAAGAGTACATGTAGATGTCAGATTTGTTGAAGTGTTCGATCATGCTGCTGAAGACGTTCTTTGTGTTGTTTCCTTTGTACTTTGTGGTTTTCTTACACACATATGTGTGTGTGTTTGAAAAAGCACAATATAGAAGGGAAAACAACACAAAGAACGTCTTGAGCGGCATGTTCGGTGGGGCCAACGATTCGACAAATCTGACATTTACTGTCTTGGGCACTCGGATTGCCTATATGTATAATGTACTTATTCAACTGATTCCTGTATAATACGCCCAAACATAACATATTATTTTTCACCTTTACTTTGTTTTATTAAAATTTGTTCTGCGGAATATTGTAGGCTTCTCTTCTGCAACTGACAAGGGGTAAAGGAGATTGCAATCACCACAGTTTACTGAGCCTAATGAATGTTGCGGCTATTTCCTGTGTTAGGGATGACAGGCTTGTTAATAGATGTGAGTTGAGCACTGGTATATTTATTCAGGCGAAATATATTGGCTTGTTTTGAGGCAGAAAAATGGGTAGGTGGGAAGTGAGGTAAATTCCACATGGTTAAAGCTAGTGGTGGCTATTAATCTGAGGGTCTAAGTTGTTGATATTGCCAATATATTTATCACGTTGCACCTAGATAATGTGTTTCTACAGCATAAACATGGGGATTAATCCGTTAGGAAAGCAAGGGTTAAGGAAAAGGCGGCGATGCGCTGTTTCGAAATACTCCACTGTACATAACGGAATTGTATCACATTCTCGAAACTTTCCATTAATACGCAACGCATGCTTCACTGTTTCCATTTATTTAAAATGCGTCTTCCCAAACCATTTTGAATTTTCGAAATGCATTAGTATTTCTCTCTGTTGTGAGCCTCCGTTCGTAATCCAGAATGCTATTTTTTTTAGAACCGTTGTGTTTCAAACGTATTTTATTTGGAATCTGGACCAGTTAATCATACAATCTACATTATTGTTATAAAGACATTTCACCTTTGCTGTATTAACATGAAAAGAGTCAAAATCCGACCACACGAGACAAAAAATTCGTTTGACATTTTCCCAAACAAACCCAAAGGGAATGCAAGTCCTAGGGCATGCGTTTTTATGGATGAAAATCCTGGAACATAACTCACTGGGGTTTGGTTTGGACAAAAGTTCCCAAGTAATGTAAATCCTATGCTAGGTTTAATAACACACGGTCTAGTAGAACTAGCATTCTCAAAGGCTAGTAATACATGTTGTACTGTCATTTCCATTTATATGTTTATTATTTATACAAATATTTTGAATTAGCTATTACACTGTACAGTTTTATTACTCATTTATATGTATATGGCTTTCCTTTGAACAGGAAATGAGCTGCTGAAATGAGCATTGTAAATGATTGCACAGTGTAGAAATAGTGACAAAAACATTCAAATGTTTAAGAAATGATGTTTATTCTATTAACTTATCTTATTTTATGAATATTTTAACTGTTCACTGCCTAGGTAAGGGTGCTTTTATCTTCAGATGCCAAAATTAAGGTTTCTTTCTTTTTTCCAGTCTTTTTATTATTCATGTGTATGAGGTCAAGTATAACTTAAAACGATAACAAGCCAGAGATTCAGGTTCAGTCAGGACTATTGTTCCTAAGGAGCGAACTTACATTACTGTTTACCAATATTACATTGGTTGAAAAGGCTGTCAAGAAGGCTGTGAAATGGAAAATTTGATTTTCGTTCACAAATAAAATGCTAGCGCACTGTTAAATTTCGTGACTGATTTAATCCGCGCACCCCCTACTCGGCCATGTCAAAACACAATGGGGATGTAATTGAAAACTCTGAGACAGATCGCTCGACTGAACTGTCTCCCAGGCTTGCACTAACCTTTCTTCCTTGTTAGTGAAAAAAAGGAGTTGTAAGCATTTGGAACGTGCCTGAAAGCCAACTATGGACGGCATGGAGCCCGGGCATTCTAATGCGTACAGCAGGTGGTTAACTGGGGTAATATGGAATAACTCGACAGCCCACTTAATACCACGGAAACGTAATGATACTATTGGGTTTGCAGTGCAGATCCCGCATTACAAACCAATGAAGCACCAAACAAGCAAAAACGTATCCGTTTCAGCAATTTTCTCTCGGTGCTCACGTGGGAGAGATGTGCAAACTCGGCCAGCATACAAAACCCATGGCATATCGTGACTGAAATAAGCCGAGCGGACACGGTAATGAGTGATTGCTAAATTATTCTCTTGAATGCTTTCATTTACATTGTTTATGTATAAAAACAAAAGGCGTATTGCCCTGCCTGTTAACATAGTTTGAAACTCAATCAATGAGGACATATTGACCAGAGATGTAGTACATGCTAGATGAACGGAAAAAGACGCCGTTTTGGGAACATCCTTTGAGTGCACCTTTTAACATGAACGTCGTTCAAGTTCAGACTGTGTTGTATGCCTTAAGATGTATCAACCGTTTAATGTCCTCTTAAGCAAGTCATTACAGAATTTATCAGCCAAAAGGTATTCATTTCATTCAACGGAAGCTCTTAGTATTCATTACACGGACTATGTTTAAAGAAGGTAAGTTTTCAGAGACTTTGCTTTTCATAGCTCGTTTTCAGAAATCAATTTTTTTTTAAATTTGATCCTTATGCGAAGACCACATCTGTAGGGCCTATTTGGCGTCGCCGTTTTCCTTGAAAACTGGACTTAGATTGAATGATTGGACACGCCATTCACAGGGGCGGATTGAGGCCGTCTTCTGGGTCTTCCGGAAGACGGTCAGATTTTCAAGTTTACATTGACGGATATCTAATTTTTTCTCTCAGAAGACGGTCAAAAATACAGGATGGATCAACAAAGATAATTTAGAAGACTGTCAGAAAATAGCTCTGGATCCGCCCCTGCTTCACACGTGCCTAATAAAGAGCCAATTTAATTTCAATCGAATTTTAATTTCAGTACTGTTATCTCATACAATTGGGAGTTTCTGTCTGATAAATTTCACTTCCAATGTTTAAAAACACTAGATGTGAAGGTCTTCAACAGCATGCAACTATCATGGCGATGGTTTCCTGTGGCAGCTAACGTGTAAAGAGCATCTTAGTGTTTTATGTACATGTAAAACTGATAAACCTCAAAGTTATCCAAAGGGTGTCTTGTTTACACTGCAGATAGTCAAGACCCGCTGCAAAGAAATATATTCTTCTTTAATACCTTTCAAAACACATTGTTATTGTTTAAGTTTAATTGAAAAGAACGTGTAACAAATGCTTGTTATAGAAAATCTTGATCATGATTTTTAGCTTGACTGTGTGATTTTTTTGTCTCTCCCAGCCTGCTCTAAAATGCCATAATGCTACAGGCAAAAGCTTCTCATCCCCAACTGAAATAGATTTTAGTTAGATGTTTATATTTCCATATAAGTTAGTTGACAACGTGTATGTTAGGGACTTAAAAGCGAACTAAGTCAAACTTTCACTATATTTTTCTTAATTGTCTATTTTTCTCAAATTCATTTGAGAGCTCCGTTATTCACTTCAATTTAGATTGAGTCATCCTTTACTATAGGGAGCACAATAAGAGAGTGGTATAAAATAAATGCCAAAGGGTAAATTCTGCGATTTCCAGAAGATAGCTTACATTTCAATTTTCTTGACTGATTGTTGAAGAAGTCTGCAGGGACCGTCACGATGCATCAATATATTAGACATGTTAGATCCACAAATGGAGTAGGCGTACTATTGGAGTGACGGGTTTTTATTACACTTTCGATTTTTTTCTCAAAACCCATTAAACAATTCACTTAAACCTTTCAAAGTCAAATTCTCTCTCCAGCTAAGTTTTCGAATTTCATTCATCGTCTTCTCTCGCCACTGTGTAGTCTTCATGTTGCATCTACACGTAAATTGTTTTGTTTTTTTTTCTTCTTCTTTTTATTTTTCAGTTAATGCAAACAGTTCTTTTCAGTTAATGCAAACAGTTCTAAAGGTGCTATTACAGAAAGTTACGACAAACTGAAAACGTAGTATTGTTCGCTGTTTGGTTAGGTAACGTGTGTGTGTGTGTGTGTTTGTGTGTGTTTTAATGTAGCGCGTTTATTTATTTATTTATATATTTTGAAGTGAATGAATTCCAACAAGTCGCATTAAGTCATTATCACTGGACGAAAACCTCGTGTTTTCCTTACCTTTGTGCGTACCTTAATATTTATTTATATCGTAACACTTTCTGACCTCTTTTGTCGTTGTCCTTATGAATCATTGATACTTTATTTTAAACACGGATCATCGCATGACTGATCATTGGATCACGAATCATGTCTCATAGCATAGCATGTACATGCACACACACACACGCACGCTTAGGATTCCAGAGATTTAAGAAGAGTGCACGACATCTTTGACATACCTGTGACATACCTGTATATTTCTATTTTATATGTTTCCCACAGTGACTCTGTCATTTCACATAAAATGGAAGATGTCCAGCAGTGTTGAAGTGCAACCGCTAAACAGGAAGGTAACGGAAATCGAATTACTTTGCAGTCTGTCTTCATTGGAGGATATTTCTAAATATTAAAATGTCGTAAACTGTATCACACCCAAGATAATATATCATAATGTTCGTAAGAGAATTCGCGTGAAAAGTACAAACGCGCAAGTTTTTAGAAAAAAAAACGAGAATACAAGGTTGAAGCAGTTTTTGAAAAAAAATCACCTTTGATACCGGTGTAACGTGACAGAGAGTCCCCCATAACAGAGTGTCCGCTTCCCATTCATTTGTACAGGTGAGCCTCGCCCTCGATTTTGACCCACTTAGGTCAGACTAACCCTAACCATTATAACTATATGGAGGGCGGACTTTCTGTTACACGAACCGTCAGTTTCATTACACCGGCTATGGCCGGTGTAACATGAAAATCTGACTTCCATGAAAATCTGACTCCCCAGTCAGATTTTCATTATGAAAATGTGACTCCCCAGTCAGATTTTCATAATGAAAATGTGACTCCCCCCATGAAAATTTGACTCCCCCTCCACAAAACTTCATACATCTTATTTTATTTGAGTATATGACTGTGATCTTGTATTATGTAAAATGGATGATACGTTGGCACATTTTTTGTAGTTTGCAGTGAAAATTCAAATGAAAAAATAAGAAAAATAAAAATGTGCACATAATGAAAATCTGACTCCCCCGTGAAAATTTGACTCCCCCATCATAAAACTTCATAAATCTTATTTTATTTTGGGTATATGACTGTAATCTTGTTGTATGTAAAAAGGAGGATAGATTGGCACATTTTTTTGTAGTTTGCAGTGAAAATTTTAATGAAAAATAAGAAAATTAAAAATGAGCACATAATGAAAATCTGACTCCCCCATGAAAATTTGACTCCCCCGCCACAAAACTTCATAAATTTTATTTTATTTTGAGTATGTGACTGTGATCTTGNCGGTACGTTGGGTCCTGGCTTGCATCCCAGTTTTACACGTATGTTGATTTGCCCGTAAATCGAAAACCATCTTCATCAAATAACTATGGTGGTATTAAATCTATGCGTCTAATAGAATGTTATTAACTTTTCTAGACGCAGCGCAAGACAATGCGTTCCCTGGATAACTATTAATTGCGTAAACGTTAAAATCCATAACAGACCTAAGGTCAGTGAAGTCGGGCCGCCTCCTTAATTCGTTCCATCCGGCGGGAAAGTGGGCTATTCTCACAGCATATACATAACACCCGTATATTTTTTTGTGAAGTTTGACGCGCGAGAGGGGAGATTTATAACGTCCAAGATATGTTTACTAGAAACCCCATCAAATGGCCAAGTATGAAACTGTATTTGGTCCAGGCAAAGTGTAACTGCCGTACCATCGATAATTTTCCAAATAACGTGCCGGTTCAGATGCACTTCACCCAAAATTGTATAAATGCATATGCGACGTGCCTTCAATTTCACAAAATGCAGATAAATGTCATGCATACCCTACACATATATTGTGGAAATAGACATGTCCGCGAATCTGGTTACTTGACAAATTACAAAACGCCACTGCCCAAGAGTGGTTATTTGTAAAATTACCTTGATGCTATTTGACCTCGGTGTAAGGCATAAATATGGTAATTAATCATTTTTAATGTGGGGTTGCAGGGCAAAAACAGTACCCAAATTTGACTGACACCAGAATCAGGTACCAAGTACCTTGGATTTGACTGACCTTGTAAGCATAATGCTTGGCTGTTTGTACTTTCTACACACACACATATATATATATATATTTCAGTGCAATGCCGCCTAAAATGTGGCAGATTATAGATACACTCATCCATCAAAGTTTGGATATTAGTTTTCTCGGTGTTGTTGTCTGTCCAGCCATAAGCATGTGACGCAGATGTGGACTACAGGAATGGGCGCAGATGTAGGAACGGCGGGAATCGGACTCAGTCCAGACCACACAGCCGGTGGTACAATAAAACCGCAAAACTGCAAAAAGTGACCTTAATATATAAAGCAAAAATTTGGTCTTATTCAGACCCATAGTGGTTCGCTGTCATAAAATAAGCGTTGGTCTGATACATAAGTTTATTTTGTAAAAATCCTTTCGCAATATTGCACTGAATAGTACTTTAACTGACAATTATGGCTATAAAGTTGACCAAAATTTTGCTCTAAAAGTTCTTTTATAATACATGTGAACTGTTTCAACATCTTGCTTTATGAAATAATGGGGTTGTTTGTTATAGTTTTTTCTCATTTTGCTGGCATTTTTCCTACTATCCCTATTTTGCACCCTGAGCTTCAGAGCTAACTTGACACTAACCTTTTCACTGTAGCCTATCTCCATCGTGTCAAGTAACCTCTGACCAGATTCGAGTGCCCCCGCCGCCCGCCAATCAAATTTAAAGCCCGCACTCAATGACTCATTGAACGATCTAGCCAATGAACGCGAACGAGTCAAAGCGCGCTTTGTTCAAATCCGGACCAATCAAAGATAAGGCTGAATATCAGGGACTTGCCGTAACCTGTGGGCAGCACGCAAAATACATCATCCTTCAGTAGATAATGATGCAGGGCATCATACTGCTCTGGTTTCAATTCCGATATACTCCATGCTTTCTTTGTGTACGGTTATGCACTCGGAACCACTCGGAACTACTCGGATGTCTCCGCACTCGACAATAACTATGTTGTTAGTATGGAGCTTGCGGAATCAGCCGAGGATTGCCGATTGACGATCAACCAATCAGCGTTTTCACCAAACTTTGGTGAAAAATTTTGAAACATGGATTCGATTGGCTTATATAAAATAGGTCAAACTATTTTCGTCAGAGGTTACTTGACACGATGGAGATAGGCTACAGTGAAAAGGTTAGTGTAAAGTTAGCTCTGAAGCTCAGGGTGCTATTTTGATACCCTGGGCTTTATTTAAATCCATCTCCACCGTCTGCTTGCCAGAATTACTACGGGCTTTATCTACATCACCACACACTTAAACGCTTTGACATACAAGATTCTTCAGTGGCAAGTTATGTGATGAATACGACTTATGTCAGTGAGGTTTCATCTTCAGCGGTTTTGGAATAACACGTATCACCTCAGTATAGTTTTCAGTAGGGGTATATATTTTACAGAGATAATTGATTTAACTGAACACGCAAGTTATAATCTGTTGACAGAAGGTGAGTTTCAGGACCCAAGTTTTAAGGTTAGTTTTCATAGATATGACCTTACTTGTAATTTTTCAGCAAACCTTTCAAATGGGACCCTTTGATCCCCCCCCCCCGTGAATGAAAGTTCTAATTCCACTGATGCCTATTCTGAACAATATGTATGAATGTAACAGCTAGCGCCTTTCAGTTGTGATAAAATCCTTTTTCTAGTGTCTTAATGTATTTGTTGGTGGTCAAGGAAGAGAATAAGACTAATACCTCCGCCAAGGAGGTCATTTCTTTTGTATTGATTGTCTGTCTGCCTGTTAGCAACGTTATGCAAAACGTGTCCGACAGGTCAGATATGTCCTACGACCAGAGAACAGGCCAGATATGTCCGACAAAAAAGAGCCAGATGTGTCCGACAAAAAAGAGCCAGATGTGTCCGACAGGTCAGATATGTCCTACGACCAGAGAACAGGCCAGATATGTCCGACAAAAAAGAGCCAGATGTGTCCGACAGGCCAGATATGTCCGACAAAAAAGAGCCAGTTGTGTCCGACATATCTGGCCTGTCGGACACATCTGGCTCTTTTTTTGTCGGACATATCTGGCCTTCTCTGGTCGTAGAACATATTTGGCCTGTCGGACATATCGGGTCGTCACACCACCTAGCTGATTCGGTAGGCGTGACAGACATTTAAGCCGGTTAGTTGACAGCAATTTAGTGAGACTCCCCAGGGAGTTAGATCGATCCAGATGTTCAGATCCAGATGGATCGATCTAGGCATGGGAACCCAGTCTAACACCCCATTTCCATAGATTAGATCGACCTTCTTTAGATCGACCTAACTCCCTGGGGGTTCACGCTAAATAGCTGTCAGCCGGGCGGACACGAAAGTTAATTGCCCTCTTACAGCTTGTAGTAGGCGGGACGGACATTTAAGTCGGATTATCTGAAAGTAATCTAGTGAGACTCCCCGCGGGGATAGATCGATCTAAAATTTATGGGAATAGAGCCTAAGATACAATTACATTTTGACGATGATCCATAAATAATTATGAAAATTGAATAGCCTTGGCGGAGGTCTGTGCTCTCTGAGTGCTTCTCTAGTTCAGATATGTGTCGCATATCAAAATGGCCGATGCAAATTGATACGCGAATTAGATATATGAATTTCATCTTTTTTCGTGGAACGGATACCTGACGATCATATCGAAAATGTTCATTTGTGTTCACTAGAGACGAAGGTAAAAAGGGTTTACGTGTTACTACAGACTTGACATTTAATATGGAATATTTTTTTCCAAACCATTTTTCATCAGTTTTTTCCAATTTTGCTGACTGATAAATGAAAATAAGGATTAAAAACGTGTTTTAATAACTTCAAATTATCTCTTTGATGTCATGTTGACATCAGATCATTGATTGAATTCGACAGTGAAGCAAGCAGAAATACATTGCCTATTCTATGTAATACGACAACCATTAAAATAGATATTTTGGATCTCCATATTTTCCAAATTATCGTCTGTAAAAGAGTTACACTCTCCACAAAGGACCCTCATGTCAGTGTGTAGTCATAGTAACGGTCGCTGTTACGCCTGACCTCTTTTGGCTGTAACCAGCGCTCTCAAGCGGCAAGGCATTCCTTGAGATAGGTTTTTAGAGTTCAATCTGGAATAACATTCCAGGCATCGGTCAAAAATTGTCCATTTTGGACCAGTTTTGTTGTAGGACATGTAGGCCGTTGATTCGGCGAGTAATGGCCTACCCACATATTGTGTATGCGGTTCAAATGTGGCGATTTTGATGACCAGGGTAGCTGCTCATTCCCTTGGTTCTGTTAGTTTTCTGCTATTAAAAGTGTTCTGTGTGAACCGACAATCTCACCGTGCAACCTAAAATTTTTCCGAAGGTACCTCCTATCAAATGATATTAAAGTGGTTCCCAGATTATTCCTTTATTTGATCTGGTTCAGGTTTTCGTCGATGGCTACCAATGGTGTTTTGGCACCAATGTGGTATCCACTCCAAATACTGACGCTGTCAATGCCCCGTGTCACTTTAGACGCGGCACATGCTTCGTCGTAGGCCTTTTCTGGATGTCTGTAAACTCTGTTTTGACTAGCTGGGCGGTACAGGTGAAATCTGACCTCAATAAGGAAAGCCACGTGGTTTCAGTGTTCTACCCAGAAACGGTCATGGCTCCCAATTCACTAGAGAAACAGGCGACGGTATTTTGCTGTTTACAGTGAGTACCTCGGAGGTCGTCTGGTATCCTAACCTGCTTAAAACAGTTTGGTGGTCGCTAAGGGCCTTTAAAAACGTATTTTTGTGACAATTTACCCCTCGTTATGAACGGACTGGGTGGTTTTGTTAAGTTGCAGCAGCGTTTCCCGAAAGACAGTGGGTCCTGTACCCTAGAGGTAAGATTTCGATACATTGGGTGTGACCTCTGTGTAGGTACATCAGTCTGGGCATTACTCTATAAAACTCTACGGACCGTTCCGTTTGGCGCTATAATGTTTCTGGTAATGTCTGTCTTTTTCGCGCCATTCTGCCACAGATTAACAAACTTGTAAAGCACTACTTACCTCATTTTACGCACTGCACAACTGACCACTTGCATGAAAAATTTAAAATTCTTCTATGCAGTAGTTGCCGACATATGGATACTTTTTTGACAGAACCAACCTTTGCCTAACCCAAGCTTTGACCAGCCCAAATGAACACTACCCGATTAAATCACTGCATATTACATAATGTAGCAGCGCAACAGACATGGAAGTCATTTAATTGGTAGCGACACACCTGACTTAACACTTGTCCATTCACAAATCTTATATGAGATCGGTGTTTTTTGAAAAAAGAATGCATTTTTACCAAGGCATAGCTTCAAAACTGAAATATTCCATATTAAATGTCAAGTCTGTATATATATATATATATATATATATATATATATATATATATATATATGAATATATTTCAAAACTGAAAGCCCCCAGGGAAAACTCTCAAGAAGAAAAAGATTTAATCTCTGAAACATATCATTTCTAACAAACATCTATACAATTGACAGTTTACATACGCTTTAGGTTTTAAATATCAAAGGATACAAGTTTATATCACGCGAGGATGATTCAATCTACCGTGAGTCGCAGGTATTATCTTTCAAAATCCACAAACCACACTCGGTACCTGTAATGATGGTCGCATGGTTAGATCGTCGAAAAAGTCAAATGCAGCACGCAAGGCCAATTGCATATCAATTTACCAAAGAATTTAATGGACATTGCAGTCAACAAGAAACTCGGTTGAAGTGACCCTGACATGTTTGTTTTAATGCGGTTTCTGCGGACGGGCAGATTAATAATCAGAGCTAAGCTCTTCCTTATCCGCTCTCTTTCAGCCGGATTGGAGACCAATCCCCAGCTTATAGCCATCGTAGCATTCAACGAAATCATCGAGTACTGTTAGTGTATAGAAAAGAACCTTTTTGTAGGTTTGTTTTCTAGTGGTCTGATGTTTGTAGGTTTTTGTTGTCCAGCGGTCATTTAAATGTGGAAATGCTCCAGGAGGAGTTTAGAGATAAATAAGTCAATACACTTTTTCTAGTACCCACAAATAAGCTGATAATTTGGATTGTTTATCATAATTCTCCCTCTTTGACGTACCATATTGATTTTTTTGTTCATTCTGAGACGTTTCATTTCCTTATTTCCTCTTGCTTCTGTTTCTTTCCAAAAAAATCCAGTTCAATGACGAATATGCATGAGAAGGTTAAACACAATCAAATAACCATTAAACCAACATTGATAAACGACGACATGCATATTGGTTCGCTTGTACATGAAATAATGAAGAATACATAACAAGGTCAACTGTAGAATTGATTGCAATTTGTTTCTGAGGTAACTTGTTTTCAATCAAACACAGTAAATTACTGTGAATTTAGCGAAGTAACATCGACTTACATTTTTTTGTTTTTATAAAAAGGAAATACTTAGTATTGGTATTTAATATATGAAAATGGAATACATATCCTAGTGTACTGCCTGCCTGAGTGTCTTATCTTTTTTAATCTACGGGGATAACAATAATTATTTTTTTATATATTATAGATGGAGAAACCTAAATCCAATTTTTAAGTAACATTTAAAAAACATTTTAAAAGGCATTTTAAAAAAAGGTAACATTTTAAAGCAAAGCTGCACAATTAATGGGGGTTCCTTTTCTCTACCTCCCAAATAACAGATTCAGCCCCTTCCCTTCCCTCCCGAAAAGGATTGAAACGACACCCACTGATCCCGATACAAGCACTTTCATGTCTTCAGTATTATTAAATGCCCTAAATTTTCCATCTCTCTTGATATTCCGGAATCGCCAATGGTAATTAAAATTGCCCTTTTTTTCATGTGGATAAGGCACAACGAATTGTGAAAATAAATTCAACATCAACGATATTCATCATGGTTACTTGATGATGCCAGTACACGAACTGTAATGAAACCAATGACAGAAATGAACTGAGCATGAATTAACACGATGAATAGTTAATGATAAGCCGGCCCACGCCAGTATCGCTACGTCTCTACACAACGGTCTCATGTGTCAGCCCAACAGCTGCTAATGCGCACTAGTTTCAAGTTCTACCTGAAGCTTACCACTCACTGCTGTGACACGCAGGTAAGTGCAGCGATTAGATGTCGTCATGTTCAAATCCACCGTCTATATTCCAGGTACTGGCGTCTGATGCAGCGGTTTATAAATTCACCCACAGATACGGAATCTTTCACTGCGTCGCCAGCTGTCAGCACGAGCACTTGGAAGATGGTTCAGAAAAACTGTTGACATCGTATGGTTTGCGGTGCTTATACGGTTCGTGCGATAGTGACGTGGCCATGACTTGAATGATTTTTAAAAAGAAAATCACTGACACAAGTTTTACTTTGAAAATATAAGATGGATACAGAGATAGGAGACAACATTATATCAGTTGATCTGTGGACCAAACACAATGGAGCGGGCTCAAATTTGTCATATACTGACGGAGATGGGTTCGGACAATCCGTGTCGATTCCCAACGATTCACAGAGGAACATTATCCACGGAAACCAGTCTGAAGTGGCACAATTACCTCTGTATTTGATGTTCAATTCGGACAGCCTAATTTCCATTGTAGCCTATGCCTGTCTCATGTTCTTGGCAGCCGTTGGAAACCTCACGGTTTTCATCACATTATTCAGGAACAGGCATCGCCGATCGCGAGTGAACATGTTTATAATGCACCTGGCCATTGCAGACATGGAAGTCACCTTTGTGATGATCCCGATTGAAATTTCCTGGCACAGCACTGTGCAGTGGTTGGCGGGAGATGCCTCGTGTCGACTGTTGGCGTTCTGCCGTGCCTTTGGATTTTATCTTTCCTCATTTATTTTGGTGGCGATAAGCCTCGACCGGTATTTCGCTATCATTCATCCTCTCAGTATGCAAGACGCAGACAAGAGAGCTAAGATAATGCTGGGGATTTCGTGGTGTTTGGCCATGGTGTGCAGTATACCCCAGGTAAGTTTTCATCAGCCCTCTTTCAAATCTATGGTAGTCGTGCTTTGATGGAGGGAGTGCCCTCTTTGGGTTGTATTCGTGAAAACATGAATATACATGTATAGTGACATGGCTATGAATGTCTTTTTTTAACATGTCTTATTTCGTGTTGGTTTAAAGTGTGACGCGTGACGCGTGCATTCCGAAATAACCAAATATTGATTTTAGAAGGATCTGTTGATATGCAAAGGTCCAGTTGTAAAAATTCCCATTAAACCGTATCATACACGAAAAATCCCTAGGAGAATATAATGCAATTGCATGTCTTTTCTTCTATTTCGTATTTCGAACAGAGGTGTATTTGTCATGCGAAATAACAATTTCAAACAATAGCAGTCTAAACCATATTTAAGTTTGTTGAAGGAAAACAGACTTATTTTGTTCATTAAAGTGTTGGTTTTGACAAAATCTTGTACGAATTAAGTCTCAGAAATGCTTCATTCTAACTTCAAAGTACGCACTCGATTCTTTTTATTTTTAGCGTACCGTTACCCATTTTTTTTTAAATCTAATTTTCAAAACTCATTTTCTTGCAGAGTGTGATATTTCACTTGGAACATCACCCAGAATACTTTTGGTACACACAATGCGTGACGTACCATTTCTTTCCCTCGGACGCCCATGAGCTGGCGTATAATCTGTTCAACTTCACTGCCGTGTATGCCATGCCATTGGTAGTGATTACCATGTCCTACTCCTTTATCATTTGGGAGATTACGAAAAAGACCAAACAAAGTCGAGGTAAGGTTGTGTTTTTCGCTGCTTTTAAGATAAGTTATATACAAGCTCTTCTGGGAAATGTTTCCGGGTGCCAGGGAAATTATACAAATAAAATAAACAGAGGTGAAAATATCGCAATGGGAACGTAATTAGTCGTTGTTTGGAGTAAAATGCATACGAATGAATCCCACTGATACTGAAAGTGACAAGATATTGCTGGCGAATTAATGGCAGTTAGAATATTATGTTTTCGCCCAAGGGACATAATTAAAAACTGAGATTCACCTCTTTAAACCCCCAATAACTTCATTATATCTTTAGCTTTCGGGTTTGGATCATTGCTTCTCAGGTTGTGTTCATCATGATAAATAATAATGTCATTTATTCACATGCATGACTTTAAATATTAGTAGGTTTTGACTCTCAGACCCAATTATGCTATACCATTTTCCCTCATTATGCTTGATCTTAGATAAAACTATTTTATTCGTCCCAAGCCTGATTAATGTCTAATCTAATTTAAAGAAATGAAGTGTCAGCGAAATGGGTCTGTCTGTTGTTTTGTTCTGGTATTGTAACATCTGCCACTATAAGCTTTAATGACTAAGATGTTGTTTTTTTAATTGGCATGTTATTTTTTTGTATATGTCTTTAAATCTCTATACACCCTTGGTCACAAAATGAACGTTAGTTCAGATCAACGGGCTAGATAAAAAATCTGTATGTAGACACCAATATCTGGCTTTCTGTGTGCTAACCCTTCGAGATTGGCATGAAAAGCCATATTATGAATTATCCATTAGTGATATATATAAGCCTTTATGGGAATAACTTAGCATCACACGCAAATTATGCATATCTATATTTATCATTAATTGATTGATCTCAATGGTGGTACAGAATTACTTTTAGGTAATTACTCATAAACTACAGGGACATCAGTTATTATTTTATCTTAGTTTTCAAGCCTTATCGCCTTAGGTTTTCGCATAAAATAGTCTCTGACATACACAGGAAATAATACTTGTCTGGTATCATTAGCAAGATTTTTTTAAACATTGCTTTGCCAATACAATGACTTAACACCGTACTTGATATGTTGAGTCAACATGGTATGGTGCCTGTGAATTTTAGTATGCATACCAGCAAATTACTGAAGTAATAAAATGTAACGCCTAATCTCATGACAATATAGACAGATATACAAGAGATGAAGAAAGAAAACATCAAAATTATATTGTTATCATTCCACATGTTCCACACTAAAAGCTAACATCGGTCCTAACAAACTATATTACGCATGAAGCAAAAACGGATCACTTTGCGAAGAAAATGCAGATACTCGCGGTGTACTGACTTGGTTATTGCTTTGTGCTTATCAATGGTGCAGTATGTAAGATGCTAAGAGAAAATATTCCAATCTGTTTCCTGAATATAAATTTGCTTCGTGACAGCAATGTGCTTTTCGCATCGGCTCAGGCCTCCCCGATCGCTTTCGTGTATAAATTGGATGATTTTAATGGCCATAAAGGAAAACAAACGCAAATTGACTTGATCACTGGCGGGTAATGAAAGCATGAATTCGGACAAACAGCGACTGTGGAGATAATGGTCTATGTAAACCTATGACAAATAGGAGCTTAGATAACTTTGATAATAGGGTTTGATTTATAATGAAAAACACGTAGATTATAGCATTTTGCTGTGAGGATAATTTTGGATCACAATGGGTCATTTTCACTTACAGTACGGTACGTCATTGTTTCACTTGAACCATATTAACTTGTATATTTTCATGAAACTAATTTTTGTTCAAAATATTATATAAGGTTGATTATTCACTTGTTCATTAAGTTAGAGAACATTGACGTCGATAGCACAGGAAGTACATGAACATCAATTTGGTTTTGAACAATATGAATAAAGAATAGATAAAGCACCACACAGGCCTATAAAACATCTAGAGGGGATAATAGAACGTATTGCATTTGTGGCGCAAAAGCACTGCTTTATAAAAGATATCTCTGAACAAATATATTATCACCTACCCACCCACCCTGTAAAACCGCTTTTTGCTATTTTGTTTTTAGAAGAGACGACTAGCATAAACGAGACGACGTCCAGAGGAACCAGCTGTTTAAGGCGATCAGGCGTGGGGAACATAGAAAGAGCAAGGATAAGGACCCTAAAGATGACTGTCATGATTGGTAAGACCCACAATATAATCGCACGTTCCATCAATGAAAACAAATATTGGTAAATAAATTTGCAGCGTGTTCTCTCCTCTCTCTCTCTCTCTCTCTCTCTCTCTCTCTCTCTCTCTAACACACACACACACACACACACACACAAATAAAGGACACGAATTAGTACCATTTATTTTTAACATTCACACTTGGTTTGTAAACATGAATTACTCAGAAATGACAACCGTTGAGCGCGGTTATGTCAAAGTAGAGGTCAGCTGAAAGCTTATATTTGATGAGGTTTTCTTTACAAATGGTTTAGACCCCTTGATGAAACCACGCGTGGGTTACGATTGTTGGTGTTATTTTTGACCTTATACTTTGCATGATCTCAAATACCTATGGTCAATATGATGGAAATAAAAGGCGGTTAGACTACAATATATGTAGCTCTTCATATTTGCCAAAGGCGACAAAAAAGTCGTATAAAAACATGTTTCAACTTTTGTCATTTTTTCTCATCACATAAACCCATCAGTGTACCCTACAGTGTACCGTACTTAAACACAGACAAACAATTCCTCATCCCAGGAACCATGGCGGCCAATAAATCAACGTCATAGGGGTCTTTAGTTATTACCTCTTCGTACTGTTCCGAATACTATTGTATAATTTTGTGATTTTGGCATGTCGCTCTTCGGCATTATTAAATATTTTCAGACACTTAAATATTAAATTGATATGAGAGCGATGTTTCTACTGTAATAAACCGAGCTAAGGTAAATAATGTGTGTAATAATGTCATACACAGACTTGGCATTTAATATGGAATATTTCAGTTTCAAAGGTATACCTTGGTAAAAATGCGTTATTTAAAAAAAAACTCATATCTCATATAAGATATATGACTGGAGAAGCGTGAAGTCAGGTGTGTCGCTACCAACTAACTAACTATCATGTCTGTTGCACTACTGCATTGTGTATTATTCAAAGTTTTAATTGGGTAGTGGTCTTTTGGGGTGGTCAAAGCTTGAGTTTGGCAAAGCATGGTTTTGTCAAAAAAGTATCCATATGTCGGCAACTACTGCATAGAAGAATTTGAAATTTTGCATGTAAGTGGTCGGTGTATCAGTGCGCAAAATGAGCTAAGTAGTGCTGCTTTACAAATTTGTTAATCTGTGGCAGAATGGCGCGAAAAAGAAGAATTGCCAGACAGATAATTGCGCCAAACGGAACGGTCCGCATAGTTTTATAGAGTAATGCCCAGACTGATGTAGCTTCACAAAGGTCACGCCCAATGTATCGAAATCTCACCACCAGGGCACAAGACTCACTGTCCTTCGGGATATGCTGCTGCAACTAAACAAAAAAAAACCCAGTCCGTTTAGAATGAGGGCCAAAATGCGTTTTTTCAAGGCTCTTAGCAATCACCAAACTGGTTTCAGCAGGTTAGGATACCAGACGACCTCTGAGGAAGCTACTGTATACAGCAAAACAGCGCCGTTTGTTTCTCTGATGAATTGGGGACCCTGACCGTTTCTGGGTAGAACACTGAAACCGCGTGGCTTTCTTTATTGAGGTCAGCTTTCACCTGTACCGCTCAACTGGTCAAAACAGAGTTTACAGACATCCTGAAGAGGCCTGCGACGAAGCGTGTGATGCTTCTAAAGTGACAAAGGTCATTAACAGCGTCAGTATTTGGAGTGGTTACCACATTGGTGCCGAAACACCAATGGTAGTCATCAATGAAAACCTTAACCAGATTAAATAAAGGGATAATCTGGGAACCACTTGACTATCATTTGAAAGGGGGCACCTTTGGGAAATTTTAAGTTGCACGATGAGATTGCCGGTTCACACAGAGTACTTTTAATCGCAGATAACTTACAGAACCAAGGGAATGAGCAGCTACCTGGGTCATCAAAATCGCCATTTTTGCCGAATCAACGGCCTGCATGTCCTACAACAAAACTGAACCAAATTGAACAGGTTTTGACCGTTGCCTGGAATTTTATTCAAGATTAAACTCTAAAAGCCTATCCCAAGGAATGCCTTGTCGCTTGAAAGGTCTGGTAGCAGTCAGATGAGGTCAAGCGTAACAGCGACCATTGCTGTAATAAGACACTGACATGAAGGTCCTGTGTGGGGTGTGTAACTTTTTTAAGATGATAATTTGGAAAATATGGAGATCTAAAATATCGCTTTCAATGGTTGTCGTATGACTTAGAATAGGCAATGCATTTTTGTTTGCTTCACTGGCGAATTCAATTAATGGACTGATGTCACCATGACATCAAAGAGATTATTTTAAAAAGTTATTAAAACACGATTTTAATCCTTATTTTCATTTATAAGTCAGCAAAATAGGAAAAACTGATAAATTATGATTTGGAAAAAATATTAAATGTCAAGTCTGTATTAAGGCCCCCATATAATGTGTACATTTTGTCATAACTTTAATATACCTTTAAAAAATATTAGTACCACCCCCTCTGCTGAGATTAACATTATCCCTGTCCCTCCACGGATTAGTTCTTGGATGCACCATCGTCATTTTCCTCAATTGGCATTTTTTGTATATGTCTAAGAAGATCAATTGTTTTACAAAGTCTTTTTAATAATATCTGAGCGTGCGTATTTATTCCAAACTCCTCCCCATTTATCCAGAATGATTTCAGTGTTAATAGGGTTTCTAGGTAATTAAATCAAGCGTTTCCGTCACAACTACTAAAACCTTTTAAACACGCTCTCTGTCTTCTGGGAAACATAAACAAAAAACATCGTGTTAAAATGTGGAAAACGAAACACAAACATTTTGGAGTGTATTGAAGAGCACTGTGTTTCTTTTAAATTGCAACATGTTTGTTAGAAGGACTCGAATAGTTTTGCAGTATTTTCACATAGTTGTGTTATTGAATTTTCATGCCAAGATACTTGACTACAACAAGCCATCCTGTCGCACAAAAAATGCGAGTGCACACGGCTCAAATCGAATTGTTAAGATAAACATCTTACTTAACATACAGTTCGTGAAGTATGATTTAAATACAGATGCAGATGTGCTCATCTATGACGCTATATAGGTGATGCTGTGTTGCGAAATAAATGTACCAGTATAACCATTAAGCAGAACCGGCGCTCGTCTTTGCCAGATTCTTCCAAGGTTATAATTAATAATAATATTCAATTCAACAAATTTTCTATCAAATATGATCATTAATACTTAGGCCTATATAATTTAAACAGCTATTTACTAACTGACTCCATTTTATATAACGGCTTATTGTGGTTCGGGTAAGAGCACCCCTGATTAAGCACTGAACTTTAAGGCAAAGGAGGCATATTATTACTGCGAAATTGATCGTAAAATGGGTTTTGATCGCACTTTCGATACTCACATGTACCCTACTAGATACCTAATGTGATTTTCACTTTTTATTATTATTTTTTTATTCAAAGCAATGTATTTATAAATGCTCTTACACTACTGCCTCTTACCATTTTATGCCTCGGTGCGTGAACTCAAGTCTTGATGTTTTTATAAATTGTTATGTTTGGATGTTTAGGATATCTTATATCAAAAACATGTACTAGTAATCAATCACAACGCTAAGATTATGATTTGGGGAAAATAATTTTAGAAATATGAATAGCTAGCAGATATTTCTGACTGTTAAAATTGTTAAGTGTGCTCGTGTGTGAAAGGATGATCAAATTGGCTAGAGGCGTGTAACTAGATTTTTTTATTTTGTACACGAGTATGAAAGCGAGAAAATAGATTTGTCTGATTCAATGACACCTTTCGGTTTTGATGGCTTAGAATGGCTTACAAATATTGGTGAACCTGAAATATGCAGACTTAGTTTTGAATTAAACATACAAAATTCCTTTCTTCATTTACCATGTTTCAGAAGATCAATATATATTGAAATGTCAAAAAATGTTTAATTTTTTCTCATTCTTCTTCTAGTACTGTTTTTCGTGATATGCTGGACTCCTTACTACGTCATATCTGCGTGGTTTTGGTTTGATAGGTAAGTATTTACACTTTGCATTCACATGATTTTATCGATATGCAATGAAAAGGCTCAATTTGTTGCAACTTACATCCTGAGAAACATTTCTGTTTGTCAGATATCACTTCCATCTATGCTTATTTTAACTTATCTCAACCTATGTATGAGAAGCAATAAATAAGGAGTTTTTGGCAAACGCTTACAGTATCCTGTAATAGGCTTTAATAAATGACACGGAAGGGAGTAATTATCTTTAGTGTGCAGTTGGCTTAATTACCCCTAGTTGCTTGACGAAGCTTGTCAGACAATATAGGTGATTCCACTGATTGCACTTTGCGAGAATTCCCAAAAAAATTGGGTGGACCCTACTAGAACGATGTGTCTATCTAAATGGGGTATAAAAGATGTTTAATGATTATAGACTTTATGACTATGTATAACAGTTCTTTTACAGCAAAGTCATATATGTTATTTAGCACAATGTGGCTATATAGTATAATTTGTGCATTTATTGAGCGCGACATAATAATTGCTTTAGAACTAATACTGGTATATATAAAAACAACGTACCGGTGGTCATGTCCCCATTGTCATGTGTTATACATGGAGTCAAGTGGCTATAACTTGATAGTAAGACCTGTTCCTTTCAGTCTAGAAAAGTGAAAGGTTTAAAGGTTCTTTTTAAAGGATGGCTTGGTTTATGGCCGGCAGTTTAAACATAATGCGAAATGCAACTTCACCCTTTGGTCTTAAACTCAAAACGTTGCGAATTGGTGCGAAACGTCCCTAGATGATCAATGTCAATATTTCATTTAATTTTATTTCTGAACCTCGTCAATATGATTTGTTCAAATTCATTTTATATGCCATTTAATATTGTTGTTCCTCGCCCCATACACCTATCCCGACACTTTTTAATACCCGTCCATTTTCAGTTTGTCTGTGTAAGTAGTATAAAAATGCATACATGTACGTCTGTTACGGCTCTACTCTGCTCCTCGGACCAAACCATGTCCCTTGACTCTAAATTGTTTCCGAGAGGCTCGGTTCTGACCCTACACCTGTGAGTGTCCATCGCGACGAGATCAAACGTGTTCTTGCAACGTGCCCGTGTCTGGCTCTGTTATGGGTCCCAATCTTTAAAGCTCAAACACTGCCAAAAAGCAGATGTACACTGAATGTTATAAACAAATGCATTTTATTTATTTAAATTTGCTTTATATTTGCTATACTGTTGTCTTATATTTTAAAGAATAAACACACGCCCTGCTAATACGCTCTTTTTGTCTGGATAATCAATAAGTTCGTCGGATAACGCCTATCTTCGACCTTATCTGATAATAATTTCTCTCGCAGGAACGCTGCTCGAAAGTCCAAATATTAGACTTACGGAGATTGCAATCAAACATACTAGATTGACCTTGTCATAAGTGATGAATATGTCTATATATATACATTTTTTTTTACTTTCAGTGAATCAGCAAAGAAGGTCGACTCAAAGATACAACGTGCGATGTTTCTATTAGCTGTGTCAAACTCTTGCATCAATCCGGTCGTATATGGTAAGACTTTCCTCTTATTTCCTTATGAAAAGCAATTAATATGTTTTATTTTGCATGATTCATTTTAACCAATCTAGGATTCCATGAAGCTACAGGTCAAATATGTTTCCCCATTTTAACCAATACTTTAAGTTTATGCTGTGGAATTGTTTTGATGTTTCGACAATGCCACGTAATGCCTTCATGATTGCTATAGCTTAATGTGAGACTTGTAATATCTTGTGACATTATTGTGACTACCGGGATTAACACGACACCGTTATGATGGTATATATCAGACTTTGACACTTGAACAAAATAGTTCTAAGCTGCCTTTTTTCTGTTCCTCTTTATTTCCTTTTCTTCGGTTTGCTACTTTGTCTGTTTAGTCACACATCCTATTTTGAACTTTTTGCTCGTTTGTGTTCTTCCACCATTGCTCTCGCTTGCACCAGTAAATAAATGTCGTTATTGGCTGTGCGTTATTGTAATTACTTGGTATAAAGATGGCATGTGAAAAAAACACAGTAAAGAATTCAACCCTCAGAGTGCAACGGGACCTTTGGCAGCTTAAACTTCACAGAACAGGTTCATGTTAGGTAAATCATCGTCACGTTACAGGCAACCACAGGTTAATGGGCTTGTGATAATATGATATAGTCACAATTTAGCGATAAATATCATATGCAAGGCTAGGAAAGATTTTCCCTGAAATTATCTCTGCCCTTGATAATTGTTACATGTAATCTGATGACTATGTTGTCAAAGGTGTATGGAATTCTAAGAAACCCAATCTCGAAATGCGGCAGATTTACACGTTTTTAAGACGCTAAAACATTGGAAACATTGTACGCAGAGTTCCGCACATCGCTGCATTTCCATTTTATAAGTGCTTTCTACCACAAAAGAAAATTATCAAATTCGGCACTGATTGTAAAAAGATGGGATCATTCTTTAGGGCCATTGTATCCTGTATGAACTCCGGTGGAATTCTCAGGCTAACTTTATATTCGTGTTGACTTCGCGTGTCCATTAAAGCCTTCGTAAAGTCATCGTGAGGGAATCTCGCAAATCGTGCCATCTTGGTCTTTCCTTCGTGTGATCATTGGTGCCATCAGGCCTTTTTCAGCTCAGGAAGATAGTACGAAGCTGGCCTATTGTATGAGGAAGACAATACAACTACGTGAAATACTTGCAATATCGTCATCTAGCCATGGTATTTTAGTACGAAGCCATCGAGATGGTACCGCGATGTCGGCAAAAACAAATCAAATCATTTAAGTCGGTCAAACGTTTCCCATGTGCCATGGAGACGTGGGCGTATAATAGAGCAACCTCTGAGCAATTTTCTCAGTTAGTCTTGAACACCTTTACAGAGGAGAATTGGCTAATTACTTCTTGAGATCTTTGTATTTTCCTGTGGATGTAAACTACTGTAGAAATAATATCTTCATGCATATATATATATATGCATGTTACATCCCGTGTGTGTTTTGGGTGCTACCGCGTGGCCTTCTCTAGGCGCCGGACTTTATCTGGGTTTGGACCTTGCCGTCTGATATCAATTTTGAGACAGTATGGCACCACCCTCACGAAGTTACTGATGGAGCCTGAGAAACTCCAATGACAATCCTACGATGGCTAAAGACGACCCGACTTTATCGTGTGTCCACCTGGTGTCAAATTTGGAACAGTGTGACACCGATATTGACAGTTTTGGACAAAAAAGCTATTTTTGCAGGACGAATTTAATAACGTTAAGCTGGACTCAGAGCCAAAGTGTTATCTATGAAAAATCAATATGATATTTGTCGAATTAAATATTGCAACATTGTTGACAAATTTAAAATAAGAACATGTGGGAGTTAAAATCTTTAGAAATCGGCGACATTCAAAACAAGCATCTGTTTGCTGTTTTTTAAAACTTAACAATCAAATGAGTGGCAGAATGAGATGTTGTAATTTAAAACCCCAGGGGAGATGGTGATCATTTCCTCCCCCCCCCCCCACCACCCATCACCCATGTACAGATTCAAACTTAGATCAATTTACAATCCGTGTATTTCAGGGTTTAGTACCTGAATTTTAAAAATATTTTATTAAATATATGTGATCACAATTTGTCAAGCAGTCTTATTTAGGAATATTGACCACATTAAAATTCTTCTTCTTTTTTTTTTGGGGGGGGGGAGGTGGAGGGGAGGTTGTTGAAGTACAGTAAGGTTGCACTTCGGGAGTCGATTTCAGTATTTCTTACCCGATTTTGTTTAGTAGTCATAGCTTAGTTCTTTTAGTAAACGGTGCACCACAGGCACAGTATGCTACCCTCAGGTAGTCTTCCTTATCCCAGGCGTAAACGTGCGTTAACAAAAAAAGAACCCAACTTCCAGCGACTATGCAGGCCCTTTTCACATGGACCGGTATACTTTAATGATACAGCTTTACCGGCACACCATGAGAGACTGAGTATGCTAAGCGGAGCTCCTCGCGTCCAATTAATTGAATTTAGTTAATAGCAGCAGGAAGCGAATTTACCTATTAGGACCTACCAAAGTGTACTTTGCAGGTGTTGTTAAATTTACTAGATATTATGTTGTTGCTGATCTAGTTCATGAAGCTGTTTATTAGGACTCCTGCTTTGTTGTTCGTTTTGTACTTGGTCTTTAATTGTTGTAGTGTGCATGATTTTATTGTGGCATGAAGTTTATTTGGCTTTTCCACCCGGCTTTATTTACTTTCAGGAATGTTCACCACGACATTTCGGCGGGAGATGCGAAAATGTGGCTGTTGGTTTAAGAATCAACTGTACCGCACGGGCACGTCGTCCTCCAAGGCGCTTGCAATCCATGGTATGCCCCATTTCCACCAACCAAGGCGACTGTCTGGCCTCTAATGCTAGATTCTGCTAGAAGTCAGACCCATGGCACAGATGGTGCTGAAATGGGTTTGCGGCCTGCCTGACGCGTTCTGGTAGCCCAGACGTTGAACTTGACTTCACTTTCTCTCTTCCAGGCATGTTCTCGATCGATTTTAAGCGTGAATTTCTCCGATGTTGCTTCAAAGCTAGAAGACCCCAGCAGACAACATGTTCCAACAACTCCCGAGGGCAGTTTATATTTCGTAGAACATCGAAATCTTCCCGAATGTCTTCGGGTACCAACCAGAACCAGATCATAGAGTGCAGGGAAAACAGCACCAGTAGCAGCAGTGGGAACAGCACTTCTAGACTGATGAACAAACGCCCAGAATGGCTGGAGCAGGAAAACAAAGGGGTGGGTGTAAAATCTACAAGCTTGTCTAGTCCTAATACTCCGCCTCTTTCCCTTCAGAAGGAATGGCCTAATTCGCCAGGAGCCGAAACAGAGTTTTCGTTCGTTGACAGCCAAAGCCGAAAATATAGCGCATATAGTGATAGTAGTACATGTAGTACAGCAAGGTTGGTGTCCCACAGAAGTATACCAAACAAAAGTGACAAGCAGCACCGCAAAGAAAATGAGTACAAGGTATTAACAGACCCCAGTGGAGGCACGTTGAAAAAACTTATTTACAAAATAGCACCACGACCTCCATCGACGTCTACGTCTTAACAAATGAATTGTATGTTGAAGTTCGCATTGCCTGCAAAGGAGGCAACATAGGATCTGGGAGTCAAACGTTGTCTCTTTTACTGACAACGGAAAAGTGTATCAACATATATACAGTGGGGCAATGCTTCAGTCGTTACTACATTGTTTCACAACAGATTATCTATTTCGCTAAATTATTTTTGTAGGAAAGTGCGTATTTATTTACTCCAGCCTTGCCAATGTCCATTTATACGCATTCTACGTATTTTTCTATTTCATCCAAGGATTCATTGAAGTTATATATATGTATCTCAGAATGCCAATAATATTTCTGGTACACTTTAAGAAAACACAATGTGATTCATTGACATTTATTCACTGAAAAACTCGTTTTAAATTAGATGTAGTGTAAGATTGTATCCAAGTACCATTTAGTCTACTTCAATTGTATATTTTAAGGTCAATCTTGGTGTGATTAGGCGGTTTTCTTTTCTACGAAATTTTGTCAAACAAAGCTTGCCTTCTATAACTGGGTGAAAAAAATTGAATAAGTTATCTAATCATGAGTGACTTTCGTTGTGTACTAGTAGGCCTAAATATTGTATACTCTGCAAGTGTAAATGTAAGATATTTTCCGTCGCCTTGTACAAATTGTAAGGCTGTACAGTATATCAGTGTAAGTGTAAGTATACGTATGGTGCCTCATTAGTCACCTGCGTTACGTGGATGACGTCAACATGACGCAGATGTAACTGATACTGGAAATCGCAAGCTTATTAGTAAAAGGCAAGCTAATTAGTAAAATGTAAAGCCTATTTGATTTGCAGTTAATTATAATATATTAGACAAAGTGATTTTGTAAATCTGTCTTAGCTCAGATCAGCATTACTTGTACGTGTAACTATTCCATGGACATGGCATTCACAAGCTTTTGAAGCACGCAAATTATGGTGTAAGTATACCGTATGGTGCCTTATTTGTCACGTGGGTTACGTGGATGTCAACATGACACAGACGCCTTTGATACTGGGATATCGATTGTAAAAAGAGCAAGCTTATTAGTAAATGCTAAGCTCATTTGATTTGCTATTAATTAAAATGTATTAGGCGAGATGATTTGGCAAATCTTAGCTCAGATAAGCCTTAGGCTACTTGTAGGGCCTACATGTAACTATTCCTTGGGCATGATAATCACGAGCTTTTGAAGCACGCAAATGATGGATGCCGTTCTAGATAATTGGCTTCTCTTTGCATGTTACTTGAACTGTTACTATGATCTGGAAAAATACCCATCTAACTACTGTGACCCAGAAGCAAGTTTGATCTTTATTTTTATAGATGAAGCTATAGAATTTGTCTTAATAGGGCCTACTTTTTTGCGTATCGTTGACTCGATGTTAGGTATAAAGTTACATGTATACTGTTGATATCAATAGACCTACACATGTATATAAAAGCAGTATTTAGCCGTGCTAAGAATTCATTCTCTGAGAAAGGGGCACTATTCTTAGTGCCACCTTGCACTTCTGTGATGGCGTAATACACACTGTTAGAAGTTGTTAAGTAAAGTCTTTGGAGTTATAATTTATTGCAGCATTACTCAGAAGAAACATATGCTTTTAAGTTTTAACATAATATATTGGTTTTCACAATCGCTTTGGGAGCAGCAGCGCGCTGATACAATGTCAGAAGTTTACATGCAAAGGAGATGATAACGGGTGGTCGTTTAATGAAAGCAAAAAAAAAGTTATATAAGTAACCCACATGTTTCGCGGATAGTTCGTTTGGCTAAACGAAATTGGTGAGAACTTTCTAAAACATTTGGTTTCAAGTAAAAGCTTATTAAACCTCAAAATGGTTTCGTCATATACGAAGGATATGGTGAGTGTTCAAGTTGCCCACTTGATTACTGTCGCCGCTATACTGCAGTACTTCAGCACATGTTCTTGCAGGAAAAAAATATTCGCCAAGAAACTACTCAGGATGTTCCTTGCTCTTTGGATCAATAATGAAGTGATAGATTCCTAGTGTATAAGACTTGTTGATCGATATTTTCCTATTACAAGTCCTTGAATAGAATCATCCTAGATAACAGGCAAACAGAAGGGTCGGTGTTTTAGATGCGTTGAGAGCGGCAATTGTTTCAGAAAACGGCCATTTGGGAAATATGTTCAACTGATTGATGAACCCATTACTGATTTACCGAATGCTTATGAACTATTCCTCCACGTCTTATTGCATATTTTTGTCATCTAGAGTCTCTACTAAACTTAAAATAGTACTGCTTTGCATTCGGTAGTGCCATCATACTGATCATACAAGAAACTAATCCACCCAATAAGACATGCTTTAATCCCTGCTGTCTTCTAAACGAACGCGTCGAGAGAAACAAATCACTAATTAGAAGCCGCGCAGCTACATTATAAACCACAATATCAATTTTATCACCCATATAAGCACGCACAAATATAAATACTCCGAATGGCCTAGTAAGCAAGAGCAGTTCAGCAGAATTACAGAACTGCATTCAAAATACAGGTGTAATGTATCTCAAGCTATCTACCGGTACACTTGAATGAATCTAAGTTTAGATGTCAAATATCCGGTGCCATACATTGTATACCATCTATTATCCTAATCACGCTCAATTCTTGAGACGTGACTAAATCTGAACAACCTCTATTGAACGGTAGGATTATTTGATGCGTCGTTTAGTTCAATAAGCGTTCAGGAAGGCATAAGATAGAAATGTAAGAGCACGGATACTCCCTGGTGACTGAAAAAAAGAAGACCTTTCTTCAAAAGCATTCAGATAATTTCATTTCCGTTCAACATCCAGAGTCCTGCCTCGTTGTTTAAAGAATCTTGTTTGTGAGTCGTTTAATAACCCAAATCATGGACTGGGGATTTCTTTCTTTTATACCATTTGCATTTGGATTGTGCTTGTTCCCGTAAAATAGAAATCCGTCTTACATCTTTTCTGTTTTTCTGACGGAAGAACTGCGTGTGAAGCAACGTTTCTGCTCTTCAGAAAAACAGGTTCGTTGCCTCATTACTTTAATTTAAACCTAGTAATGTTGGTGATTTAAGTTACAACTGATAATCACACCACCCATTTTTTCTCTTCTAAACTTTGTTTGAAATCTCTCGTGAAATAAAAATAATAATGCAATAATCATTTGAATGTAGCTCTTATGATTTTCGGGCCAAGAGGACATTTGAACCAGAGGATGTTTTTGACGTTCTGACAAACTGTCCCCATCATTAGAGAGTTTCGGTACGACGTTATTAACATATATGTAAATGTATTCTGGTATAAAGTCACTATTTCTGGCCAACTTCGACCCTTAGGCTATCTCGCGTCCTGTCAGTTTCCGAAGACGTTCTGAACGTGCAGTTAATTGCAGCAAGTGGGCAGTTTCATGTAGATGAATATTACAGATTTTTAACTGCTCTTTTTATCGTAAAAGATGGTCAATTTTATACAAAAAAAGTAATACTCGTAGCAAGTTTAACCATTTAAGAGACCTCGTGTGGTCATTTTTTTCAAAACGCCCTTGGAATCTTGTATGTGATTACCGTAACTCTAAAACATTTTGTTTTCCACAAACGAAATAGAATTGGCCCCACCATTAAACTTTTATTTTCGGAAGATAGGGTAGGGCAGAATCTCAAATTTGTCCTATCCAAACTACACGTGTAACACTCCTCAACATTATATTTCGGCCAACCTGTGGTTGGAGTTAAATGTTCAGTCGTTAATCAGAAGAAAAGGCAGAAGTGAATTTGGACAAATTTATTCAAAATCCTGATTAAATAAATCTTAGTGATTAAACAGCTAGGACGATTTTTATGCATAGAGTTTGAGGTTTGATATTTCAAACGCATTAACGATATGTTTATGTATTGCATTTATAAACAATAGTTCAACACGTAAAACGACAAAAGCATATTCGTGTCTCTTTAACTACTCCAAAAATGATAAGATTGGGGGATTAGCAGCTGAGTCTTTGACTGACGCAGGAGACGGTGCTTGCTGTAGTTCTTAATTGCCCCCCATATGAAACCGGTAGTTAAAAAACTTTAATCATCAGGAAATAGTAAATACCCAGAGAAGGAACTATATCTCTGGCTGACAATAGCATCGTTATCGTTGTCTGCGTAGCTGACCAGTAGTTGCACCACTCCACCGGTACGGCAATGAAAGATCACGCTGTTTCCGCCGGAGTTGTGGTCGCCGTTGTTGATCACGGGAACGACCATCTTCGTATAGCCAAAGTAGACCAAGCTGACCTCAGTCCGCTTTTCAAAGTCCTTCGAGACGGATGAACTGACGAGATTGACCGTGAAAAAATACGTTCCACCCACTGGGCAAGAAAATACACCTGAAATGGATAGGGAAAATGATAATTAGCTGTTGGAGTGCCAAGTCCCTGAGAAATGTCATCCGTTTACTCTACGAGCACAAGGTAAAAGGCTAGTCGCTGAGAGTCTGACATTTATTTCTAATTTCCTCGGCAACCTACATTTGATATGATAGTGTATCACAAAAATGCAAATGTTAGGTTTCATTTCAGGGTGTTCGTCCTCAAAAATTTCATATATAAAATGATGCCCCTGTTCCACACCGACCACAAATTGCACGAACCGCCAAGAATTGATAAATCCCATGGTTATTACTTTAATCGTGATAAATCCTTTAAGCTCTCAGCTCTTAAAATTCTTATTTATTCTCAGTCAATTATTGCAATTCTTGAGAGATCGTGAAATCGGCACAGAAGTTTCGAAACAGACTTCTATTTATCACCATTTGATGTTCATACTCCAGTTACAGATTCAGCATTATAGCTGCTTTCTGTTGAACATCCATTTTGGAAGCGAAGCTAAAGCAGTGAAAAGATTTCTACCAGAAACGTGCAAAATTCCACGATTTCTCCTGATTTCTAAAATTTATCAATTCCTGGCGGTTCGTGGAATTCGTAGTCGGTGTGGAATAGGGGCATAAAGAAATTTATGTCATCTCGTTGATTAACTAAATTAATCAACGATTTATGCACCATCGACACTGCTTCAAGTGTGTACATGCAGGATTTACGTGAATTTAGTTAATATGTCTGTGAATAACGGGGTTGAATATACCTGGTAAATCATAACGTGATATGAATGATGGGGTTTCAAATCAAGCCGAGTTTCCAGTTTCACCTGGGTCCCGCTCTGGTCTTTTTTTTTTTTTTTTTTGCTTTTTTAGCCCTTTTCAAAGTTGGGAAAGGTTCATGATTAGTGTCCATCGTAAACTGTTGTAGCCTGTTATGATTGATTTTAAAGTGGTTGTTGAAGAACAGGCGAAAAAACTAAATTTGGTAACACCTTTTTTTCTTAAGTAATGACGCAGTAATTACGTTGTCTGGAAGGTTATACAACAGGATTTTCAGAGAATTAGATTCTATTATTAAACACGTTCATGTAGTCATAATCCATTACTCATTTGTATCTGATTATAGTGTAATTATTTTAATTACTTGTTATTGTAATTACTTGTTAAGCTATACCACTTTACACACGTTTTAAACCGATGTTAATGACAGCTACAGTAGAAACAGATCTAAAGACAAGCCTCTTAATACAATTAAAAGCAGAGGAAGAGACATATTTCACTATTCATTTGTATCTGGTAACAGTGATTCAGTAGGCCTAATTACGTGTCAAGGTATATCAACTTGGCACACGTTTTCCCGTAAATTTCATCTGTGGTATGAAACAGAATAATAATCCTTTTGTAATCACTCTTCGAAGCGACTTCGAAAGCGTTTATATTATTTTTGTGTCAACTTGTTCAGGGTACTTGGTCAGATTTTAGAAGTTCTTGGGGAATGCTTGACCTACAGATCCGATGTCAGTGGGATTTGAAAAGCAACCAACAATGGCTAGATTTACCACGTCAAAGCTCGTTTTCCACTCATTTTCCAATCATTAACTGTTAACACCGTCTGTACAGGAAAACCGGCACACTTGACTCGTTCTTTGTGAACGTACCCGTATAGTGTTGCCTTGGTAAAAGAGTGCATATGTTTCCTATCTTGATTCCAAGTATATTGCCGGAACCACGCAAAAACCCTTTAATTTCGCTAAATTAATACTGATACTGGCGTCATATCGGTTATCACATCATAATTTCTACACAGGAAAAGGCCTGCTGTAACCCAGTCGACCATTTATGATCATTAAGGGCAGAATGACTTCTCGGAGAGAAGTTAAGAACAAAAAGTGTCACGTGGGTGAAAAATTGTCCTGTCGTCTTCGGTCATCACAATAATTTCTACACAGGAAAAGACCTGCTGTAATCCAGTCGACCATTTGTGATCATTTACAGAATGACTTCCCGAAGAGAAGTTAAGAACAGAAAGTGTTGCGTGGGCGGAAAGTTGTCGTGTCGTCTTCGGTCATCACATCATAATTTCTACACAGGAAAAGGCTGCTGTAATCCAGTCGACCATTTGTGATCATTAATAGAATGACTTCTTGGAGAGAAGTTAAGAACTAAAAGTGTTACGTGAATGAAAAGGTGTCATGTCGTCTTCGGGGACGTACCGAGACATCTTGGATACGCAGTCAAGACCTACTGAGCTACGGATGAAGAACTAATGTACAGCTTGAGATTTGGTATAATGGCACATTCTACCTATACGATTATTTTTGCAACTGAAACAATGCTTTGCAGCTGTTTTTTTTTTTTTTTTTTTTTTTTTTTTTTTTTAATTAGATAGCCACATCAATAAGCCCCGAACATTAATGCCAAAGACCTTGTTAACTGGTCGGTAACCGAAGCTGGTTATTACAAGCTGCTCACCTAATACAAAATTTTAAAGCCTAGGTCCCAACCGAACGTACGGGCTGCTACGTGTGGTCTACGGCCAAAATAATGGGGCAAAAGTGGGAGTTCGTGCCTGAGCAGCACGTCCATCGTGCGACTTTTGGAGGACGTAGAAACTTATCACCAATTACTTACCGGACGCAAGGAACCTAAAAACCGTGTGTCCAAAACGTAGTTGGGCCCTAGGCTTTACACGTGTACATCTGCACTTATTTACACCTGTTCCAAAAGAGCATACTGGTGAGTTGCTTAAAATGTTAATATTAAAATGATGAAAACGTCCCACTGTTTTTTTTAACATAAGACTACATGTAGTACGATACCTTGGTAATTTTTCTTTAAGGAATTTTAAAAAGTTTTTTTTTTACAATGCAGTGTGTCTCTCTGTGTTATGCCCCTATTTCACACAGACCACGAATCCCACGAATCGCCAGGAATTGACAAATTTCAGGATTCGTGGTTGAATCGTAATCAGGGCACAGCTTCCAGTTAATAGTTATTTAAGGACATACACATATCTGTTCCAAGTCAGATCAAGTAGAAACAGATAATTGTTGCATTAATTCTATTGTTGCATTAATGCTATTCAACGCTTCTTGGCCTATGGATATGATAAGAAGCTATCGTATGTTTTCAATGATCCCTGAAATATAATTGCCTCGGCTGCATAGCTCGGGTAATATCCCGTACCAATGAAAAACAGTCATGCCATGCACATGTTAATGCAAGGCATTGGCATATGATACAAGATTTGTTCAACTTTTGTATTTACATTGACTAAAGGTTTCCACTGGCCTGGCATGTAGACTCTACCCAGTAGGCCTACTATTAAACTGACTCAAGCAATATAGACACCGTTGTCTTTGAACCTAAGGATGGTTTTCGAAACTTAATTCTTTTTTTTTTAAGCTATGACCTATATATCACATAAACGTGAATAAAGGCATTTGAGACGAAGTACTTGCTCAATTCTTCAGGAAACATTTTGAAATGAGGAAAAAAGGCTCACTGCACAAACTCATTTGCATGCAAACATTATTTGAATCACATGCATATATAGATATAATAAACCAGTGATATGAGCATTTTAGTACATTCGAGTACATGTGAGCGTACATGTGTGGAAGCGGGTGGTCCCGGTGATTTGTATAAAATTCTTTGTCCTTTTCTTGCAGATTTATACAAATTCTTATGGCCAAATATTCTATACACTCTGGCCTTCTATCACGAGCGTCACTTTTAGCTACATGTACACGTAACATTGGTCGGAAGACTGCGCGTTACATATACATACGCTGTAGCGGAGGAGTAGAAAAATCGAAGGCTCATTAGGTTTACGAAGGATCATATGAATTAAAGCTAATCACTTCCTTTAAGAAAAGTATTGTTGCTAATTAAGGTGTGAGTGAAAATGAAAACTTTGGTGTGATATCCGCAACCCATACAGTAGCTTATTTTTCAGACGAAAGGAAGAATTAATAAAACAAGCAGAATTTGACAAGACTGGATGTTGTACGTGTAACATTGGTCGGACTCGGAAGAATGCGCATTACATATACATACGCCGTAGCGGAAGAGTGGAAAAATCGAAAGCTCATTAGGTTAACGAAGGATCATATGAATTTAAGCTAATCACTTCCTTTAAGAAAAGTATTGTTGCTAATTAAGGTGTGAGTGAAAATGAAAACTTTGGTGTGAGATCCGCAACCCATACAGTAGCTTCACACCTTCGACAATTTATTTTTCAGACGAGAGGAAGAATTAATAAAACAAGCAGAATTTGACAAGACTTGATGTTATGTAAATCACCCACCTGTGTATGCATGGAAACCGTTGCCAACATTCGTCACCACTTCCTCAAATATGATGCCTTGTCCAATTCCCAGATTTTTGTAGTCATGCCGGAGCTTTGCAGAGAATGCGACTTTAGTGAGAGTGCGATTCCGACCTCTGCGTGCTTGCCCGACCACAAACGCTAAAGATGGAAAATGTTTGTTAGATTCCAACATATTGAAACTGAATCCATAAAAAAGAAAAAAAATCAGAATATGAAGTGCTTTCAAATGGCATGAGACTAGTGACGTGTAAGATGACATATTTTTTATAAACGAGCATATTGATACCATATCACGCACATCTTTTTATAGAACCTGTTTTTTTTTTTCGTTCTCATTGGTTCATTTCTATTTCTCTAATCCATACATTTTCTTTTCTTTTTTCTCTTTTCTTTCCTGCATTCTCCCTGTTGTTGGAAGGATACGCCCTTGTTTAATAGTGAAATCGTGAAATTTTCAAATGAAAATTTTGATTGTTTTAAAAATATGTCTGTATTTTACCGATTTAAGATGTACATTATCAAAATGTAATTGGATATTAAAAGGAACTGCCAGCCAGAACATTCAGCGTGCGTTTAAAACTTAGCATGGGATCCAGAATGTACATATAAATCCATTGTGTTAAATGATCTAGACTATTCTTTTATTGCTTCGAGAGAGAGTGCATGTGAAAAGACTAGTAATATTCCAATTTTGAACTCCCACTTTTTTCTATTCATATATACTGTATTAATGTCTAAAGACACGTTAAATCCTTTTTAAGACATGTAATTACAGCTCTGTTTTAAGAAATGCAGTTTTGCGCGCCGTTAAAATATAAAGAATGCATGTTGTAGTACAATTTCCTTGCCTTCAGCCCAATATAGAAAAAGTAAGATTCAAAAACATATTCTTAGTAGAGCAATTTTGAGTATGGAAGTCTAGCTAGCGAGCGAACGAATGAGAGTCAAGTTTCGTAAGTAATATAAAATTATGAGAAAGAATTCTCGCCAAAATCCCAAGTATACTTTTATTCAGAATAAAATAAAGGAGATATAATTATTCAGAGAGAGAGAGAGAGAGAGAGAGAGAGAGAGAGAGTACAAGATATAAGAATAAGTTGAAGCACAATTACTGGTATATTAACAATAAAAAGATGGATAAAAGAGGAATAAAGACACGTTCAGAGAGTCAGCTCATAAAGGAAATTTACAGGATGGATGTCTACACATTGCAAATTAAAAGTAGCTGCCATGCCGGACTGTCCTTTATCTGTTATTTTGGAAATATTCAGCTGTGAATATGGACAGCAAAATGAAAAAAGACTTAAATTAGTATTCATTTGTCTTTCATTGACATCACAAACGAGCATACAGAAGCGGACATTATCACGCAGCATTTGATTGATGACATAAGTTGACGAAAGTGAAAACTATCCTACGGCCATGGAAAGGATAGCGAGTATGAAAATTTAACTGTTTAAAAAATGTATACTTAACTATACTGAACTGTATATATCATAAGGAATAGATAAAGCAAGCATTTTTAGACGTTAGCCATAACACACATTACGGCTTTTGTGCCTGTTGAGAAGAAATAAAATAAACAACTCTGACTTAGCGTTATTTTGACGATCATGAGTGTTCATCCTTTTTTAGGTTCGATGACGTTAGCGGGAGGCGTAGGGGTGCGTGCGACCTGGTAGTTATGACTTTAAGCACACTATGTCACCCATTAAGCCATGTGCGCAGGCAAAAATGGCAGTAGGCCTATATAAGGAAAGATAACAATGGGACTATCAGATCAACAACACCTGAAGGAGAAAAAAACTCCAGTATTTGGATATCTCCGTATATCGAAGATACAGTAGTCCTGAATCGCTGGTGAACTTTGTACGAAAACTTATTAGCAGGAAAAATAGACAATAGACATGCGGTGCTGTTGTGGGCATTCGATAGATGAAGAAAGTTCGGAGCGACCAAAATATGAATTCAGCCCATTTCTGATCAACGCTTCTCTCATTTGTTTTGCTCTTGGAACGCTCTGTACATTGGCAGGAGTTGGTATAATACTGATCTCTGTACCAGGGACCGCTCTCGGACCTATTATTTTTTGTGGTGCCTTATTCTTATACCTTACTGGGATAATGATGTGTATTCGAGGAGGGGCTTGCAGTTACTGCTTGAAAAGTAAGCCTAATGATTATAACAGCGACAGTGACGAGACTAGTATGGCAAATAGCGACGAAGAGAGCGCTAATGAACATTCTGTATATATGAGGAGCGGTGTCTCGAATCCATCCTTTGTAGCGATAGATACTACTTCCGATGGCGGTCTAGTATTCTGCCAGTCGGATCTCCAACAAAGAATCTTCATTCTTTTCAACGGAAATGGCATTGGTAATGTTTATACCACGAGAGACCTCAGCCTAGACTTTAACACTGCTGTTAAGACTGGAAAAACACCCGAGTACAATCGGCAGTCTTCTTTACAATCGGTGGTCTCTCTGTACGGAACAACAGAAAATGACATTCCACCAAAGTATGAGGAAACTGTGTGTCAAACAGATGTAAAAACAAGCAAGGGCTGTGATGCACATGCGATTACAACGTAAATAACTCGGGTCTAGTGAAAGTGTATTGGGCCTTTCCTTTTATTTGCCAAAAGTTGCCGAGATATCAACTAACTACATCGACATTTATGAAAATTATGTAAGGAATTATATATTCTGGCATAGGGCCTACATGTACCGTGTGAAGGGTACTTAATACTGTTATTGGTCCGGACATAAGAGGGACATAATTTTTTTCTCATTCAGCCTTTCATACATTCATTCAGAGGCACAGAAAAAAATGACAGCATTATTTCTTGAAATGTTATTTTCATCCAGAACTGCAAGTCATGATGGGTGCCTCGGTTGTTTACATTTGTTTTTCCATTTATCTAAGAGGAGACATTAGGAGGTCTTTATCCAGTCATGGTTCGGTGCGGCTCATTTGGGTAATGGCCCTTTCGCTGCACCTTTGGTGCAGATACGATCGAAGCAAGCGTTACTTGTCCCTCCTTTGAGTGCAAGACCAGCCCTTTAATGGGGAGTTAATGTCTAGTGCTGGTGACTTGACAAAATGTATTGCCTGATGAGGTGAAAACGTATGTGTGCACCTGTACTGTAGACAACCAAAAATAATAGACAACCAAAGACCTAAATTTCATGATAACTTCTACCTTTATTTGCAGTTAATATGTACAAGAAATTGGGATTACGTATCTTTCAGTTTTTTTTTTCTACTTTTTTACATACCGTGTTGTTTGTTTCTGTATGAATGCACGTATAAATCTAAACACAAGCATATATATTTTTGTTCGTTGGGTTGTTTAACGCGATTTAAAGCATGGCTACTTTCCGACTGAGACGACTGAATCTTGCATGTTAACGATGTTAAGGAGCCTGGATTCTAACTTAATGATCCAAGTAGAAACGACCACAAAGCAAACCACAGAATATGTTAGCAGAGGAATTTTCCGTCCTGAAAAATCGATTATCTCATGAAATTATCCCCCGAGTTTATTCATATTTATTTACTTATTTAAGACCCAGCCTCCCCTTACCATATTCAGTAAAAATAAAGAATTTTCGATAATGATAACAGGCAATGATTCATCGTATTGATTAAGAATAAGGATACATATCTCTCTAAGGTGAGACCAAATCGACCAAATCACGTTACAGTATGGTTCATTACTCCCGCTGACTACTACTTAATGTCTTACAGCACGCAAATTGGGCAGGATGTTAACCCAGATTTTTCAAATGTATCTTCCATCATTTAAGCGTTGACCCGACGGTAGGCCATTCCTTATGACGTTTGTCTCGAAAAAAGACAAATACAGATGACTATTTCCTGAGAGGCATCTGGCTCTATGAATAACATTTAGCGTTAATGATTGGTTTATTATTCTTTTAAGATGAAGTTCTTCTTGGCTTAACTTGACCTTATCACTTTCTTTTGTGTTAAGAGGACGCTAATCATGGAGAAAATGAAAGAGCCAAATAAGGGGAATTAACGATAATGCAATTCCATAACGATTTTAAGGGTGTGGACCCAAATAATGAGCCCCATTAGAACGTGAAGACGGCCCTTTCAGGTAACCTCTTGCTTACACCATATTAAGACGTCCATTATTTAAATTGATCTTACCTAAACTCAACAACAGAATCGCCAACGGAGCAACCTTCTTCAAGTTGATCCTGATGGTAGCCATGTCCACAATGTAGCGTGCAAATAGTTTAGACTTAACTCTTAGAAAAACCTCCTCTCAGGCTCCACGGTTGGCGAATCCGCACATGTTTTCAATTTACACGCAAGCACATATCTAACAGAAAAGATGTGTTTTCTCAACATCGGGGGTTATTTATAAGCCTTAACAGAGTTCCTACATTAATTAACAGACATAACAGATATAATGCTGCCTAAGAGAAGCTTAAATAATATTTTGATAGACTGTTTCTGACAGTTAGCAATTCTAGCTAGATGCCAAAGGAGAAGTACTTGTTTGCTGAAAAAATGGGCAACACATGAAACTGGGACTTAAAACTGAAAATACAAGCTAGTAATTTTTCACATAGACAAGGATGTTTTTTTGGTTATTATTTGTCTATTGCCAACCCTTTTGATTAGATACTGTGAAAAAGGATACGACACAAAAAAAATCAATATTTATTTTATAATGTTTTTATTTCTTTATTGATACAAGCACAACGGCTATGATATAACAATGTAATATATATATATATATATATATATATATATATATATATATATATATATATATATATATATATATATATATATATATATGGGTGCACAATTATAATTATTAACAGAATAAAAGGAAATGTTTCACAGACATGTTTTAACAATATGTAGTTACAGCATATTCTATAGCCCTTTCATATTCGTTTGAGCATGTTGACCTTGTGATAACTCTAGTTATTCTGATCATTCTTGTCCGTTTTTCGTGATGGAATTTGCAACTCCTCTTAAAAAGTCTTCATCATTTGTGCCCATAAGGAGACTAAACTTTTTGTGGGGCTATTAAAATTAATATATTTTTCGGAAGGATGGATTGAATTTCTTTTCTCAAGCCAGGACAGTGGACATTTTTGTACATCTTCTACACTCTGGCTGTATACCTTGCAATTCCATTTTCATGCAGGTTGTAATGCAACCGGCATATTGTATCATCTCTCGTAATCTCTTTGTTGTGTGCCCTATATGGATTTTTTCAAAGTTTTGCACTTTCCACTGAAAAAGAGTTGTTTAGCTACTCCCATAAGAGACCAGGGTTGAAGAAATAAGAAAAAACAATTTGAGGAAGGGGGGGGGGGGTACGCACTTGTGTTCGCATGCACGTCTTTCGATGCCCGTTCCATTTTCTCCAAGTTGTATTGTGTATTTGTGTATGTATGCCTGGGTGTACGCAAGTGTAGTGAATGTATAAGCCATACAAGCATTTCTGTTTGTACTAATGCCCAGGGGCTATCTATCCGTTCGATCCATCCAATTTGGATGGAAATATTTAAAGCAAAATTTCTCAGGTCTTGTGCTAGGGTACATGTATAGGATGAATGGGGCAAGAAAACAAATGGTTTACTTAGAAAATATTGATATAAAATATGGTTGCCATCACATCAGCCTGTTCTCTTCATTACCTCTGCATGGTTTGGTGCAGCTTGCCTATTTCGGGCATACGTGTTGGCCGCACGTCAGGTTATGTTTACAGCAACTGGTACTGAGAGTTATGTTAAGGAATTTGTTTCATTAAGTGTGAGATAGCCTATAACCTAGATTTTTTAAGTTGAAATTACTTTGTCCGTCGTTACACGTGCTGTTTCAATCAGATGGAGACTGAAAAGAAATATACCTTGATTATTGCTTCAAGAGCCGTGAACAAAACTTGACGGAAAGTAAAAGTGTAAATAAAGTTTGTGACATTTTGAGTCCTAGAGAATCTGAAAAGGAAGCTAGATTAAATTCGAAATTTAATTTTCGATGAAAAAAAGCGTAATTAGGTTTACACGTTGCTTCATAATGCAGGGTGATGGGGGTGAGTGCTCGAGGGTTTATGCGCATCCGTCATAGAATTAAGGAGGCTATTTAAGCTAAATGTTTCAAATTAATTTTATCTTATGCTCCATCTTTGAATGATATCTTAGGGCCTTGGTTGAAGCTCGTTTATTGAGTAGATAACAAACTGAATTATTACAGAGAAAACCTTTTTGTTTTAAATTTTTTTTTAATTTTTGAATTGCTTAACAGAGGGAAAAACGAGCGACATTTTAGAGTGAAACTACATGGGATCATATTAATCAATATACTCATAACCTGATCAGAACATGTTGACAAGATTACCAGGCCATATTATTAATTATGATGATAATGTCAATTCGTACATGTATATTTGTTACTAAAGACCACGACCTAACATGACAGTATATGTCAAAATTGAATGAGGAAAGAAAGAATTCCATGCCATTAATCAAAACGCATAATAGGCTCTTACTGATTTTGCAAGAACGAGAGACATTTTATACAATTAGAATGCAGTCCATCAAATTTGAGAAAAAAAAACTGTTGGGTATATGTTGTCCACTTACAAAACAAAACCAAAGAAAACAACCTCCTCCTTTGGTCGAGTCAATTATCAGGTTTTATGGATCCTTAGCAGCGTCTTTTTTGGCTGTTTACTGATGATCTGTCCAGAAAATTTCAAGCCCAAGACTTTAAAATAACCTTAATTTTACAGGGTAAAGATTCTTCTATGATAGGTTACCCATTGCTAGGGTCACAGATTGATTTTTCACTAGATATTCACAGTTATATCTGAGATTAATTTTGTGCACTTTTCTGTACTGTGAGCACAGCAGAGAATTGTGCCATAAAATATCTAGAGGCAGACATACACTGGTGTAGGCTATGGGAATATTTAGTGAAAATCAATCGGTGGCCCCGGTAGAGGGTAGGTTGAGGTCAAGTGAAGTTACATCCATTTCCTATCTTTTTCATGGTGGTGACAGTTTCGCTTATGTTTAAACAAGTACACGTGTGTGTGTGTGTGTGTGTGTGTGAGAGAGAGAGAGAGAGAGAGAGAGAGAGTTCAGCCATGCCATGTTAAATATCACTAACCATATAGGCCAACATGTATACCTTGTAAAGCATGAACATGTGTTGAATGATTAGCTTTACAGTTCACATTTCCTTTTATCCAATCACGAGATAGCATCAGTCTTTAACGGTCTTTTGGTCTTATAAAATAGATATTGTTTTGAAAGAATTTAATTCGTATCAAGTATCAACATTAGCAAACTTTTGTAACACACGACATCAAACAGGGAGATAAACGATATTTTATTTTAAGAAACATTTCAATTCATCAAGCTGTAAACGAGGGTATAAAAGCTAAATACCATATTGAATAAATTAGTTATTCAAAATGAAAAAGTAATATTTCCTTTCTGCTAGGAAGGCCAGAAACATCAATTCAAAAACGGTCGAATCTCTAATTGACTTCTCCCCCTTTAGCGTTCAACCCTCCAAATTCGAACCCCTAGACGGGTTTTACCATCGCAATCCATAAAAATGATCCCTTTTCGGTTGATATACGATGCTCTCAAACTGTGACACTGTTTTTATCATAATATTCTGTCAGATTATAGTCTGATATTTCATATAGACAAGTTTACCTTGCAATAGGGCCTACAGATGCAATCTTCATATAATGATTATTTTTTATGTCAGACCTAAACCGAGATAACATAACCAAGAGGGTGAACTCCCAAATGGAAACTACGTTGAGCTCGTTGATAATTCTTGCATTTTGTCTCTTTTACACGCAGTACACTTAAAATAATGTGTGGACCGGGTAACTAACTTGACTTTCTTCTTCCCAAATGTGCTCATGATTTATAACTCAGGTGGTGAGCTTACCCATGCACCAATTTGGTGAGCCTTACGATGCACACTAAAATCGGCTGCATTGAGGCATAAGTAAGCTTAGCACCTGTGTTATATTGCATGGGCAAATTTATAAAAAATATGTGTTTTAATAAGCAAAGAAAAAGGCTGGACATGTTCATATTGCAAAAAAAAGTGTTGTCACCTCATTGTTATTTGTTATCATCATCAGGAAATGATGGTGCCTCATTGTGGAAATGTCCATATTTTACATAATCTCCTACCACCCACCCACTACATCAGTTTCCAAGCCACGGGCCTCTAGGAACAGCGAAACGACTTTCACCATCCGCTTCAAACAGCCTCAATCATTAAGGCCTTCATATGAGGCATATGTTGTTTTTAGTCTTGCACGTAAACACGCTATCAAACCACAATACTGCTCCAGGCAAAGCAGCAAATTCTCTTGTCTTTCTGCCTTTTTTTTAACATCGGCCTCGAACCGAACTGCGACTGCGTGGACCAGAATCTCCATCTCCATTTCAACAAGTAAATGTACATGTAGATCAGTTTTCGTATGTACACGGACAAGTAGGGCCTTTGTGAATTAAGTTAGCAGTGGCGGGTTTAGGGGGGTCAGGGGGGTCCTGACCCCACGCCAAGATGGGGGAGAGGGTCGGCTTCGCATCTGCGGACCCCCCTTCAAATAAACCTAGATCCGCCCCTGACTTAGGGTGTGGTAACCTTTTTGAAGGTTGGAAATGAGGTTTTCTATTGACTCCTCGCTCTCCACCACCATATATTATATACCAGGTATCAAGTTCAGAGTATTACATGTATTTGACTGGTACTAGATATTGAAGTTCACTTCTGCATGCATTTTCCAGCTAATTCTGTACACATGTGAGTTATGTTAAGAATAGCAGATAAACTATCAAAATCCTTCATTGTAAAACTAGATAAGTGTTAAGGGGACGTGTAGCATACGATGTAGTGTCAACCCTCCGTTAGATTCACACAGGAGAGGGCTAGCGTGACATACGAGTAAGTGGGTCAAAATAGGTTGGGGCTTACCCGAACATGGAAAAAGAACATTAAACCAAAAAATCAAGGGAAAAAATTAAGAAAGAACATTAAACCAAACAAATCAAAGGAAAAGGGACATCGCAGGGGACTCTTTCCTTCAATACCTACCCAGAGATAGTTTGTTACAGCGGCGATTACGTTTTATTTGGTTTTAGGGGTGTTTTTTTGGGGGGGGGAGGGGTGAGATACACTCGTGACGCTCTTTGTCTTCTGGCATACATCGCTCGGGTTACAGTGTATCATCTCATACTTAAACTGATTTTACCATGGCACACACACACACACACACACACACACACACACACACAGAGAGAGAGAGAGAGATAAAAAGAATGCGTTTTATGTTGCTTTGGCTTTCTGTGCACTTTCAAGCGCAACAGTAACAATACGAAAATCCTGTTAGTGTGCTATTCCTGGTCTCTCCCATCTCGACATGTTTTGGAATTTAAAATAAACATAAGACACCCACTGGCTACATTGATTCCGCTTTATGCACTTAAAACTAAAAAAAATACTTTTACTGAGCGATTTGTTATGTTAACTGAAGCAAATGAAAATGGGTACTGTTTGTAGTGTGACATCCCATGCTTCTTCTAGCGCTAAAACGAGCCTCGGGTATATATATATATATATATATATATATATATATATATATATATATATATTGCTAAGTTTTCACCAAGAAGCTATGGATTTATCTATATCATAATATTCTATATTCCTCTACAAAAAAGTATCAACCTTACTGCAATGTGCAAAACTATAAAGAAAAAGGCAGGAAAGCTGTCAAATATACAGTCAAAAAGCAAAAATAACAATGTTACTTTGTCAATTTTGATGAAATAATACATTATGGTTAACAGCAAAATCAGCACCAAATTTTAATTATGCACAACAAGTAACACAAATGTTAGGAATATGTGACAAGCCTGAGGCTTCAGGTCCATTAGAGTTCAAATTCACACTTTGAAAATGCCAGAATGAGAAAAATGCAAATTACACAAACAAAAATGCATAACTTCAGCAATCACACTATTTAAGTACACAGTACAAAAAATTTCCTGTCTTTCTAATGAACTTTAAAAATAAACATAAATTGCACTGTGTCTTTCTTTCTTTCTTTGGAAATAGGAAGCATGACTGTCATTAATAGCCTCCTCTTCTCACATACTCTTTTGATCCTGGTGAAGGTGAATTTTTTTGCTGTGGTACGTATATATATTTTAAACATACAGGGTTAATGCATACTAAAAACAATGTATCAAAAATACATAAGAAGGAAAAATTAGAAGGTAGTAAATACACTGACCCAACATATTCTGTTATGTACACTTAACTGTCATTTGTATAGTCCCAGTTCAAGTGGATTTTCAAAATGTAGACATTCAGTATGGATTATTTGAGGTTATTGTAATACTTATATTAGGTGTATCCGTCTAACACTTTTTAGCGTCTATTATAGATGAAATAAGTTTATAGAGTCTTGACAATAAATATTGAAAGTGAAGGGAATGATGCATTTGTCAACTGACAGGAGTCTCCTAACCATCGTGGCTTAGACGTTAGCAGTGTAAGGTAACTAACGAATTTTTATATTAAAACATGCTTTAGAAGTCCGTTAGACATGGCACCAATAATAAAAGCTACAAATGTCTCTCATCTAAAAAAAATGTGACCAATTCTTTTAGTCTATGTGATTTTTTTTGTTTGTTTTTTTATTGCAATAGAAAAAAGTACATAATAAACGTTACAAGCACACAAGTCTGTGTAGTTTTTGGTCACTGTTCAGAATCCCTGTTTTTGACCCTTAACATAAAGGATAAAGGCACACAATGAGCGATAGAACGTTATATAGAAAATTTTGCTTTAGATTATATTTATGATTTATAATTATAATTATATGATTTTTAATGTTAATTACAATTAATAATTGAAGCCACTTTAAAGGCACAAAATGAGCAATACAAATTTATACAGACAAATTTGCTTTAGACTAATTAGAATATTCAAGAATATTTTAGTGATTATGATCATAAGATTATAACCTATGAGTAATTCACCATTGGACCCTCTCGACAGACAGTTCAGAATATTCTTGTAAAGGATAAGGCTAAGATCACTTAATCGATGATGATTGCAGACAAGTTGGTAGTTATGAAATCAGTTTTTACAGTCTGTAAAGTTCGGGAATCGTTTTAGACCCTCATCTGCAAAGAATCACCGAAATGGTCTGAAGTATTAGTATCATGTACGCAGCTTTGTTGGTAACGGGGCTTATGAAGAACTGTACGTGCTCGAAGTCTATGAGGCACTATGGTTGGATTATATGCTAGTATTAAAGGTCGCACAGCAACCTTCACATCCTTTTGAGGAGAACCCATTTCAACTGGCTTTATAACCACAAGGGCTACGAAATTCAGAATAACAAAATACACGTACTATTGCCATAATTCATGATAAATATGTTACGAACATTTATGGGTACTTGACAGAGGTCATGTAAATAGTTTGGCGGCAGTAGGCTGTTTGAAGACGGCAGAGAAATACATGTAATATCTGAAATGAACTCTAGGTATGTATCTTGTATCTCCTATTTATCGCTATTCTGTTGTTGGTTATGTACTGTAAAAAAAATGTATACTCTGACAGAGACAGAGACGTGGCACAGTGTAGAAATAAGGTAAATCATGACCTAGATAAACCCAGATATATTACAGAATGAATGATTCTATACAATTATGTTTTCGTTGAATTTTGATTTAAAGTGTATTATAATTAGTGGTGATATGAACTTAAGCTGACATGGCTGCGTTCAATAATAAATTTGGCGTTCCAGTGAACATCCGCCATCAGAAGTTGAACAGTGCATTCGGTGTGCGGGTGGCGCAGCAAAAAACCAAGCAGGAAAACAAGTTTAATTCACTTACAGTGAGACATATAACGATATATATATATATATATATATATATATATATATATATATAATTGAAATAATTACTTTAATTTTTATTACAAGGATGTACCAAACTTTTTTCTTTTTCTAAGCTTGCTATAAAAGCCCAAAACAGAATTATTTGCTCCAGGGAAAATATTTGAGTAAATTACACCTTAAGACCCGGCTGAGGTGCAAGACCTACATAAATAAATCTGTCCTTAATCCAGTTGCTCCTATGTCTACTATTTGATACACAGTTTATTATATTATAAAACTTCAGCTTTCTTCATCCTATATATTTTTCAAATTTGTAAAAGTTCTCTTCAGCGTTTGATGTTTATTCCTTGATCATTGGGCAGTGGCACACTAATATAAGGGGATGTGTCAGGGGGGGCTGACCCCTCCCCCTCTTCGATTTCTGAAAAAAAAAGTCACACTAATAGTCCCCCCTTGAAATTAGAATTTTGACTAGCTGAATCATTGTGATAAACCGTACCAATTGGCACCGTTCGCCCTCTAAAATACCAAAATATTCGGGCCCCTTTTGCGGCCCAGAACCCCATGCCAAGGGGGGGGGGGGGGAGGGCATCCACGGACCCCCCCCCCCTTCAAATAATCCTGGATCCGCCCCTGTTGGGGGGAGGGGGGATTGAAAGAATAAATCAATTTAGGTAAGAAAGCTGTTTATACTTTTTTATGTTCTCGAACTTAGGCCAGACTGGCATAAAGACCACACAACCTTAGTTCAAATGACATCTGAAATGAATTGTTTTACTTCATTACACAAAATGCTAAAGTAACTTCGGCAAGTGATAATTGGTAGGTTCAAATGTTTTTCTTCCGTTGACCTATGTGATTAAACGATGAAACATTTTTCTATTCGAATAATCAGTGCTCTGATGTTAGATTGATCCAAATACTCCCTTTTGTAATCACTTTAATTAATTAATTAATTACTGAATATGCTTTTTTTTGCAGGAATGAAAAAGCGTCTAATCATCAATGCTGATGACTTCGGTTTCTGTGAGGAGAGGGACAAAGGCATTGTAGAATGTTACAAGATGGGCACGATTACTAGTGCAACCTTGATGGTCAATGGTCAATCTGCCCAACAAGCTGCTGAGGTGGCCTCTGAGTACAATATACCTGTTGGTAAGTGTAAATGGAGGTAGAAAAATATAGATTTATTGAACCAACACCACAGAAAAGATTAGCAAAAAAATCAGAAGAAAACTGGTTCTGTCATTTTTCAGCATCATTCTCCTTCCAAGTTAAAAATAATAATCATAATAATAATAGTGAAAAAGAGAAAACATAGCAAAGGATTCTGACAACTCATGTTGAAAAAATTATTCAAAATAGAAAGATTCTTGATTTTTGATCAACAACAAAACAAACAACAATAACAAAAAAGTTTTTTTCTCAAACATATATAAACCAGTTCTATGGAATGGTGTAGAATGTATGCACACACAATTTTTTTTTTTTGGGGGGGGGGGCTGGCTAGGGCCAAACAAAGAATATACAGCACCATTATTCATCAAGTTAAGATAAAATACTTCTCTTGTCTTTTTCCACCAGTCTTTGGAGGTACCTTTTAACAGATTTAACATATTATTTTCCGCAGGTTTACACTTCAACATAACTAAGGGGCAGCCAGTTTGCCAGTCACTTCAGACCAGTGGCTGCACATTCACAGATGCAAATGGCACGATGTTAGGAAAGATGGGCTTCAGAGAAGCTTTAATAGCAAAGAAAGTGGATATGAAAGAGGTAAATGCATTTTTGCCTATTCAAGATGAATTGAAGTAAATTTTTTTGCCACAAAACCCAACCACATGCTCCCGTTTCGTTTCATAACTATTGGAATTATCAAAGAGCATCATTTTATATTTTCCCAAAAAATGATACTTTTGATACAGATATTTTATGCTTTCTTTCTGGGCTATATATAACCCTCAGTTATTTTTGCAGGCAACAAATTTGAATAATTGTGCTATTGAGCATGCAGTAAAAATGTGTCATACATACTGTGTCATTTGGGACACTTTTAAGAATTGGAGGGACCCGGGTAGAAAAGGTCAAACTGACATAGAGAAATGTGAACAAGGTACAATTGTAAAACCCCTTATGGTTCATTGATTGATTAATTAATTAATTTAGTTTATCCCGTGGAATGTAGACTTTATTTGAGTCATATAGGAAACAAGTAGCAGTGGTTTATTTACATTACATGTAATCCACGCTTGCTTCATATGGAACTTTAAATGATTCCTTATTGAATGGAAAAAGAAAAACATGAATATAATGGCTGTTAATCTTCAGTTAAGTACTTATATTTGACATGTATATATCTTGTCTCACTTAATACAGATTTTCAAAATGTAAGCATTCAATTAATGTTATACATTCATTGTTAAATATGCTCATAACTGCAGCAAGGTAGAAATTTTGTGTTTTACATGGAAACATGAAAAAAAAAGAAGTGTTACAATTATAATTTAATTAAAATGGTCTTGTTTGATTGTAGGTGAAGTTAGAGTTGGAAAGTCAGCTCCAGAAGTTCCTGTCTTTGTGTGGTCATCTTCCACATCATGTGGTTGGACATCAGCATGTCCACACCCTGGATGGTTAGTAGCATTTAGAAGTTGTTGATCAGTAATAGGGTTTCCACAGTTGCAACTTTTGAGGGGGCCGTAGCTGAAGGTTCAATAGTCCGAAGGTTCATTGGTCCGAATGTTCACTATAGAACCTTCGGACCAATGAACCCTTGATTAAAAAAACCGATAAAAATGTTACCAGTTTTCGGACCAATGAACCTTCGGACCAATGAACCTTCGGACTATCGAGACGCCCCCCTTTTGAGAGGCCTTGTCACACTTCCTTGAATAATGGCAAACTCTCTAAGATATTTACTCAATAGGACAATAATGCCATTTTTTTTAGTGCAGAATGGACCTTCAATAACAAGTCTATAAATAAACCCAGGTTACTTATTGCCTTACATATAGTTTTTTTTTAAATAAAATTATGACATAAAACTAGAAGATATATTTTTACCAAATAAGTTTTTTTATGTGTCTGTTGAATACATTGCAAATATAAGTGTTTGATTCAGGAGTGAGGGAAGTGTTTGCTGAAGTCCTATCCACTCACAATATTTCCTGCACCAGACTTCCAGTGGAGGATGTCAATGTACCCTGGCTTAATAGTGACCGGAAACAAATCTTCACTTCAGTTGTTAAAAGTGCTCTTGAAGCCAAGTATTTATTTCATCAGAATGGAATTAGGTGAAGATTCTCACGTGAAACACACAGCTCCTTATGTCTCCAAAACTAGCACATAGTTTCTATTGAATTTGAATAGGAAATCATACATTGAAAATCTTAATCTGACCTTGAATTTGACTTTTGACCTACTTTTTCACATGCACTTCACATATTATGTAGTCCCTATTTCTCCACAATATTAAAAGCTACCATTTAACATGACTGACTATAATCTGACAGATGGCACAATATCTGGTGGTGATATGGCTGCTCTGTTCCTCTGGTCTTAGTATTGGTTTTGCCTTTTGTGCATAATTAAAATTTGGTGTATTTTACTGTAAGGCATTATTGAATCAAAATCGACAAAATAATTACTTGCCCCTATTTCTCTGCAACTAAAACAGATAAATCCATAACTACATGTACCATTTAACTTAAATGAACATAATCTGACTGGTGGTACAATATCTGGTGGAGGTATTGCTGCCCTTTCCTCTAGTCTTAACATCTGTTTTACCTGTTGCATAATTAAAACTTGCAGTTAAGCATGATGTTATATGAAATCGAAGTTGACAATAACCCTATTTTGTGCTTCATTAGTTTCTGCTTTTTGTTTAAACATTTGACAGCCCTGCTGCCTTGTTTTCTTTTTTGCTTACCAACTATGGTACAGATATTAGAAAAGTTTTTTTTTCTATGATAACTGAAAGAAGAAATTGGCTTGTTATTGTCCATTCCTCAAATTTAAAGTATTGCCCTTTTAACTACATTAAATTTGATTCATCTTAAAATTGTTGGTTTCATTTCTCAGGTCAACTGATCATTTCCTTGGCATGACCACCATTGGCTTTGATATGACAGAAGAACGAATCCAGAGTACACTGAAAGCATTTTTCTCACCAGATAATACCATAAATAAGGATAAATCTTCGGTGTCGTGTGAATGGATGGTCCACCCTGGGTTTATAAGATGGGACGGCAAAGGTGGCGCTGCGGCAATCCAACCAGATGGCAATCCAGCAGCGAGGCTTTATGAATGTAAAGCAGTAATAAATGAGAGCATGAGACAGTTCTATAAAGAGGAAGGTATAGAACTGATCTCATTTGAAGATTTGTGAGACAGGTGACATGAAGTTCAAACAATTACAATAACAGTTTTGAAATATAACAGGGAGCAAAAGAGAAAAAAACTGAATTGATCTTATCTAGTTTATATATTCACCAATACAGTGTAGTATAGAGTTAATGATAATTTTTATTCCATAAAATAGGGAACTTTTCAGTAAAACTCCTTTAGTATTATATTATGATATCCTTATCAGAATAATCAGATATACAGACAAAGTAAACATATTAATTTTTTTCATTTTATTATGATAGTGGCAAAGACAAACATCACTTGTCATTGCTATTTTAACGTAAAATCTACTCCAATATAAGTTTTCTGATACGTGTCAAAATATTTCATTTCAAAATTATTTGAAACAGGATACTGAAACACACTGATACAGACATGTAATGATCACGTGCAGATACATGTAACAGAGATCGCTGAGCAGCTAATAAAGTCATGATTTCATTGAGTCAACAGGACCCTAATTTTATTAAAATCATTATTAGATTGACGCCTCAATGAAACGGTATACTTCCATATTCAGTTGACAAATTAAATTTTATCAACATTGAGTTTTTTTTTCTTTTTTTTTTTCTTTTTTTTTAAAATCATTACAAATTGCACAGTTTTGTCGGCATGCGGTTCACGTACATGTACATGTACATGTAGTTAGCTGGAGAACAGAGGTCAAGGTGGACAGACGTTCACTATTATAACTCCGATAAAAATGGAAGTTTCGACGAAAATTACGCAAAATTTTGACTGCTCGAAGGGGAATTTTACTGCACAGGAACTATATTTATGACGGAAATGAGGAAAATCTTAAGACTTAAAGTAGCGACAATTATAAGTAACGCAAGGGCTATATTCGTAACGCAAAGGCTATGGGCCACAATACAATGAGGACTAGTTAAGCAACCAGAAAAGATAATCTACAACCTAAAACGTCAACACTACTATCGATCAGTTTTATCGGCGAACAGTTCTCTGAAATACATAGAAAATTAGATTTTAATATGTTAAAGCTACAGAACTTGATATCATAGTAGAAAAATTCAGATACTGGACAGAAAAGTCTTTTTTTGGAGAAAATAAAGTACAGATGATTGAGATGAAACACAGAATTCGAGAAGTCTGTCACCTTTGTATTGGAGGAACTAGATTAACTCCATTAACCACACTGATGAATTTCCTAAACTTACCAGATCCTTAGACAAGCAGAAAAATAAGATGCCCCAATATTGAAAGGCACAAATCTAGCGTTTTTGTAAAATTAGGAACTGTTTAAACCTCTTAGAATTTGCCTTAAGGTGCAGTGTCCACGAGTATCGTCAACGTTCTCAGGTGTGTGAACAGTGCAATATTCCCCGTAATATGCTCGACTTTCTACAATAAGATTTAAAAAAAAAAAAAAAAAAAACAAGGTTTCATGATTTACAGTACGAACATTTATTATCTGCTGTAGGAAAAGTATGTGTAAATGATACTAATGTAGGCCTATATATATTATATTATTACTTATATTTTAAATTGCAGTGTGTCACCTTCTCCCGACTAAGTTGGTGTCGTTAAAGATATTTTGGTTTAAGTTTAACCGATTGGACTTCTAACACCACGAGCAAGATAGACCTATTTTCTATATTTCCCGATGGGGACGATCTGGGTTTTAACGCACACTTTCATAACCAAGTGCAAGGCCCGTCTCTTGTAAATGATTTAGATACGAACATTAAGTTTTCTTTGTACTGTATGTATGTATACTGCGAAGTATACATAAATACAAGCCTATTGGTATGTTTTATTGGTGGAATGCTACTTTTAATACAACATTTCGTTTTGGCACGTATATATGTATTTTAAACAAACGTTGTCAAATAATGCCACAAAATACATTGTACATAGCATATATACATAAGGAAAATTAGAAGGTAGTGAATGCACTGACCCAATATCTAATCCATTGAGTCAATACTATATAGTAAATATTCGATATGGATAATATGAAGTAATTGTAATATTTATATAATTGTCAGTTGACAGAAGTCTCCTAACCATCGCTGGCTTCGTTGTAAAAGGCCAGAATTTCTGCCAAATCGGAGTCGGATTCACTGGTTTCACTGTGTACGCTGCTGTGTTCATTCAGCGGTGTCAAAACCATCTCATCGTTGGTCATTACCTCCTAAAGAAACAAAATAACAATAGAAAAAATCGATAAATAAAAGAAAAGAATATAATCAGCCAGTAAAAGACAGAATTCAAATATGTTACACCAGCAGGGCATCTTGTGTTCTACAGTGAACATTTGTAAGCTATGAATTCTGTGTCCGTCACGAACAATTTCGCTGACATTTCGCTGTTTTGCATATGCACAATGTAAATATACTTAAATAGGTCGAGGTTTATCTCATTTGCCATTCATTTCGCCAATTTATTTTGTTTTGAGCTGCATAAAAGCAAAAAGAAAAAGTTCAAGCGACCCTTTACCTGAGCAATGCTCAAAATGGGAGAAGTGACCAAGTCGTCTGGAAAGTCATTTACATAATAGTCGAATAGCCAACTGCAGCAAATAAATAAATAAAAAGAAAAGAATTGAATAAAAAAATACAATAAAACGAAAAATAAGATTAACAAATTAAATTTTCAAAATAAGCAAGAAATAATTGATGCGTATTAGAAAGTTTGGCTCATGATAAAGAAGCTTTCATAAATATTGGAGTAAAAAACATAATGATTCTTACTCATGATATAAGATATCATCCATATTGTCTAGTCTTTGGTCCAAGTCACTGAAACAAAATAAGGGAAAACGCATTTAGATATTTACATAGTGTATTGAAAACTGTCGACAATACTTTAAAAAATGACTAAATATGAACATTATTCACATTTATATCAAACAGAACGCTGCTTAAACTGGTTTTAAAACATGTAAAGTATTTCACAGTTATAAACCAATATTCAAAAATATTAATTTACAAAATCAGATAACTCATAGTCACAATAACGTATTACACACCAAACTAGACTGTCAATAAGGTCCCTGAAGACATAATCTGTATCTGTGTAGATGATGGTTCCATGCAAGATTTTTCCGAGTGGCTTCACGCTTGCTGGGAACTTCAATCCACAGAGGGTGTCTGAATAGACATTGAGATGTAATATTCTGATAGACATGGCATACAAAATGCTCCCTTTCTATAATTATGCAATTTTCTTTAAAATAAAAACCTGTATATTTGGTCCAGTAGTCTTTCAAAAAATTTTGATAAGGACACCGATATGGCTATTAGTTTCTAATTCATGCTAACCACGTACATGTAAGTCCCTTTCTTACCTGCCTTCGAGTAACTCAAACAACATGACACCAAGAGCATAGAAATCTACTCTCCAAGAGGCGGAGGTGCCAGTCAGGACTTCAGGGGTCAGGTTTTTAAGGAGGGTGAAGTTCACCAATCCCGGTCCCCAAATACTTTCCCCATCCTCGGTCAATGGGTGAGCCGACCCCAGATCACACTGAAAAATATAAATATTCGTAAATGAATGGAAAAGAGAAGAGAATAACAGAAATACATTACGTTGAAGTTAAAGAAAACTTAAAAACAAGTTCTGTTAGTCATAATACTCATTTCATGTGCTGTACTACGGACGTAAAAATCCAGTTAGATCGAAAAGCGAATTATTATCTAAAATATTATCTAATATCGATAAGAGAGAAGATTAAAGTTTATTTAGCCAATCAAATAGATAACAAAGATAATAGATAACAAGAGATAACAAAAATAAAATAAATATAAAATGATATCTAGCATTTTTATTCAGAATCAGACGTTTTTCGAGCAAAAATGTCGCCAGCGAACATCTCACCAATTTGGGGATCCCTTGCTGACTGATCAAGACATTGTTATCCTTGATGTCGCAGTGTGCCATGTGCAGTTGGTGTAAATGGTCAATTGCCTTACAGACGCACGTGGCAATAAATTGCACCATCCGGAGAGGAACTGCGTCGCTAAAAATGAATAAAAGAAACTGTATCAGAACTTGCTCTTGTCGAAATAAAGGAAAATGCATTAAATCTAGGGATAATGCCATTAAAAAAAGAGGAGATGGGAGAATATGAAAGAAATCTGGGCATTTAGAAAAAGAAAAATAACTTACAAATTTCTTTCGCAGTATTCTTTTAGGGCCTCCAGGTCCATTGGACATATTTCCGAAATTAAGACCGTTAGCTCTGGCCTGACATCAAAAGAGTGGACAAGCCTGGAACCAAATGATTTCACAAATTAAAACTTTTTTCTTCGATTCATTTCACGCCTGCGGACTCTCTGCCTCAACTGACACTCTTTCTTTCTTTGTGATTTAATTTTAAAAGCTCGTACCAACTGTTAATCATCCTCCGTCAAATTGCATCAAACATCTGAAGATATGAATCAATATTTAAAAGGTATATTTGACAAAGGTAACAACCGTGTGAACTAATTAAAAATTCAAAATCAATTGTTATTGGTTTACAAATATATACAGCAGTTCAAATACCCCAAAACAAAGTCGCTGTGCGCTAGCTTCATAACGATCACTTCTTCTCGGATATGGTAACCGTATTCCATGCATTTTGGCACTTTCATAGCCAGGTTGTTTCTAAGCTAAATATAGAATATTTCGAATGTTAAGTAGGATATACTTGCTTAAATCCATACTTTGCGCTTTAGTATCTTATATAGCAAGATAATTTTAAATCCCATTTATCAGCAAGGTATACCTTAAATAACGAAAATTTTTAAACTAGGGTCTATAAACTAATTTTCGATCTCTCAATTTTTATTCTTTTATTGTGATATATATATACATGTATATATATCAGCTTGCATCACCATCACAATAGTTAACATCATAATACCTTGTACACTGTGCCGAACCCTCCTCGTCCTAAGATCGGAAGCAGCGTGTCTTCCTGTTGGAAAAGTCCTCGGACCTAGATATGAATTAAAAGATATTCAATCATTAAACATACTTCTGAAATTTGGAACTATTTTAGTTTCCTTCCGTTTATCCTTAAGGTTGAAAACTATATCACATTGCATGGGCGGATCCAGGATTATTTGCACGGGGGGTCTGCGGATGCGAAGCCGATCCTCTCCCCCCCCTCCCTTGGCGTGGGGTTCGGGGCCCGCTGAAGGGCCCGGAAATTTTTGGGTATTTTAGAGGGCGAACTATGATTCAGCTAGCCAAATTTCTAATTTGAAGAGGGGACCTTTGGTGTGATTATTTTAGAAATCGAAGGGGGGGGGGGTCAGGACCCCACTGACTCCCCCTAAATCCGCCACAGACATTGCATGTAAATCAGTTCCACTTTGCAATTATGCAAATATAAGCTGACAAAAAGAGAAAATAAGATTTTTACAAAGTTTCATACAAAACCGAGCGGGCGACTCTCCCTTTTTACTCATTAAAAAAAAAAAAAAAAAAAAACAACTCACCTCGTATTCTAGTTCAAATGTTTCTCTGTGAAAAATATAGTTGTAGATGTTTTTCATGCCTAAAAAGGCCATATGTGACGTAATTATCATTTTTGCTTTGTTTTAGTAAAACAAAAATCTCTGCATTTTTTCGCCTGTGCTGCAGTATGTCTGCGATAACTTTTGCGTTACTACGCAACGACGGCACGGCTCAGTGACGTCACAATTTGTTTTACCTAAAAGGGATTTTCTTCACGTGATTCACCAATGCACCTATTCTGTTATTGGAAAAAGATAGAGACCGATTTTCAACTGTTATATTAGACGTGAGCAGCATAAAATAACTAACGGGATAGATATGAACAAAATTTAAAACTAAAATATATGCTTTAGAATTCTGTTTAACAATGCACCAATAAAAGAGCTACAAATGGCTCTCCTCTCAAAAATAAAAAATAAACTATAGTTTAAAACTATATAATAAAGAGGATTCATGGGAAGCCTGCCTCTTCTTGTGACCGTTTCTTTGTCTATACTATGTAGATTTTGGTCAATGTTCAGAAAAATCAACTCATCCTTGTTTGCGGCTGGGTGCGCATTCCCGAAGGAATATTTCAATAAATTCGGGATATCGTTCTTCAGACTGGTATCATTACACATTACACATTAAATGCACAAATAAGGATATAGAAATTTATATATATAGTATTAGATTAAAATTGTAATTTTTAATTATGATAATAATTTTCATTATAATTATAAAAGTTATGATTAAAATTATAAAATAGCCTATGATGCATTGAGATTAGTAACTTTTATGGTATTTTACTATTGTCCCAACTGGAGAGGCATTGCTGAATATTCCTATAAAACGTGACAGGGAAAGAAATTTAATGAGGACTGCAGATCAGTATATCGTTATGAAACCAGTTTTTACTATTAGACCCTCATCTGCAGAATTACCGAGATGATCTGAAATATTAGACCCGGATGAAATGCAAGAACTACGTACATCAGACGATCGCAGAGCTCTCCTTTCTGTTCATTTATTTAAAAGTATCACTATCATAAAACATGATCTATGACACATCGCTGGAGGAAACGGTTGAGCCGCATATCTAAACCAAACGCCTTTTGAAACCAAAGAAAATGTGAGTGTGCATTTGAACCTCAGCGCATTTTTCAATAATTTTTAAACGGTTTGAACACTATGGAGAAATAGAACTGGGGTAAAGATTTGAATTGGTTACTATTTCATTGACGCGTCCAAAATGCATTTAGTTGCACAATGCGGTTCTCGTTTTGTCTTGAATATTTTTTTTGTCTTTGCAATAAAGCGAGTCTCAAATACTCTGTATCAGAAACAATCTAGGACGAGGTCATGCCTGCAGATAAAGCAAGGTCATGCAAATGGCACGGCGGCAGCAGCCTGTTTGACGACGACAAGTGAACTCTAGGTATCTTGGCTGTATCTTGTCTTTCCTATACTGTTCAATGTACTGGAAACAGTAAATCTCTACTGTTTTGACAGTGACGTGCGCTCAACGTAGAATAAATAACAGAATGAATGTTTCTACAATTCTGTTTTGTTGAGTTTTGGTTTAAATCAGTGATGATGTGAACTTAAGCTGGCATGTCTGTAATTTGATTATTTTGGCTTTCCAGTTATATATCTTCTGTCTTGATCAGTGCAGTCATCTTGCAGGTGGCGCAGCACAAAACAATTTCAATTAGGTAAACGTTTATATTGCACTTGCAGGAAGATATTCAAATTTCTTTCTTTCTTTCTTTCTTTTTTGCTGGACCTCATTATGATTATTAAAATAATTTTTTTTTTCTTATAAGGACCAATCATTCTTTTGTCTCAGATTGTCTCTTTTTTTTTCTGTGCTTGATATTAAAGTCCAAAAACGTGTTGCATTTTAATGATGACAATAATTATATAATTTTGTAGCTCCTAAACTGCTTCTTTAATACCTTGGACCATCATACAAGAAATAAATCTCTCTTTAAACCAGTTGCTTTGTGTACAATCTGATATCTGAAGTTCAACTTACTTCATCCTCATTTTTATTCAAATTTGCTTTTTGAAAGGTTGAAAGAGAGCTGATTACACCTTTTCTTACATTTCCTGACCTTAGGCTAGACTCCCATTGAGACCACACAACCTGGATTTTTTTTACTTGTAAATGTAACTTAGCAAGTGATTGGTGATGGGTTAAATGGTTATTCTTCCATTGACCTATTTGATAAAACAAAAAAATCTAAATTATGACACATTTTCCATTTCAATAATCACCACTCTTATGTTAGATTGATCCAAATATTCCCTTCTGTGATCATTTTGATCACTGAATTTTTTTTTTGCAGTAATGAAGAAGCACCTAATCATCAATGCTGATGACTTTGGTTACTGTGAGGAGAGGAACAAAGGCATTGTTGAATGTTACAAGGCAGGGGCTGTTACAAGTACGACCTTAATGGTCAGTGGTCAAGCTGCCCAACAAGCTGCTGAACTTATCTCTGAATATAACATATCTGTGGGTAGGTGTAAATTGAGGTAAAGCATTATAGGTTTATTGATGTAAAACCACAATAGAGATTAAAAAAAGTTCAGATTTATTTATTTTTCAGCATAGTTCTCCTTTCAAGTTGAATAATGATAATAACAATAATAATAATGAAGAAGAGAAAAGATAGCGCAAGATTTCTGACAACTCATGCTGAACAAAATGAGTCATAATAATAATAATAATAATAATAATAATAACTTTATTTCAAAATTGTAACCCATGGGGTAAAAGTGGTACATAAATATGAATAATGGACGTGACACTCTCGCCTCCCTGGGGAGGATACAGTCCAGCTGCCGTATCAGGCACTCAAAGTTAACACATGAACAATTTTAAAAAAATGTCATATAAGCCACTTCTGAAAAATGGTCTAGAATATAGGTATATGTAGTTTAGGACCATGAAAGATTTTTCATGGGTCCTAGATAGGACCAAACAAAAAACATGGCATCATTTTTATAAACTTATAACTTCAGTCATTTTACACCAACTATTGGTTTTATTTTGTTACAGTGTTAATATTTAACTTATTGCAGGTTTGCACTTTAACATAACTGAGGGGCAGCCAGTTTGCCAGTCACTTCAGACCAGTGGTTGCACATTCACAGATGCAAATGGTTGGAAATTAGGAATGATAGGCTTCAGAGAAGCTTTACATTCACAGAAAGTGGATATGAAAGAGGTCTGTGCCTTTCATTCATTTTGTTTAAATGATTTCTTATTAACTGAAAGAATATTATTATGGTTATAGCTTTTGATCCACGGTTATGTACTCATATTTATCTCACACACACACACACACACACACACACACACACACACACATATCTTTTATCACATTTAATACAGATTTCCAATTAATGTTATACATTCGGCATTTAAATATGGTATGCTGATAATGCATGCCATGCCAAAGCAAGCTCATAACTGCAGCAGAGTAGAAGTTATGTGTTCCATATGATGTTAAAAAAGATGAATTGTTACAATTAAAATCTAATTTGAAATAGTGTAATATAATTATAATCTAATTTGAATTTTTTGATCGCAGGTTAAGTTAGAATTGGAAAGTCAGCTCCAGAAGTTCCAGTCTTTGTGTGGTCATCTTCCACATCATGTAGATGGACATCAGCATGTCCACACCTTGGATGGTAGGTAGCCTTTAGAACTTGCTGTCAGTAGCAGGTTTTACACAAGTGTGACTTTGGGAGGGTGTGTGTCCTTAGCTGCATTCAGATTCATATCATGTACTAACACACCTCCTCCAGCAGCTAGGGGGTAATTTACTATCATTTGCTGATTAAGCTAATTAAGCTGATTGCACTTTAGCAAGAATTCCCCAGAGAGTTGGACCCAGCTAGCAGTGTGTGTGAATCTGAATGCACCACTTGTCACACTTTCTGGAAAATTGACATACTCTCAGTTAAGTGACTCCGTATATGACTTCAGAAGAATAATATTTTGTCTATTCCATAATTAACCCCAAATAAAAATCTGGTGAAAATCCAGTGAACTTAATGCCTAATTTTACTGAAAGTTTTTTTTTTTATATGGGTCTCGCATAAAACCAGAAGATATTTTTAATGAGACCAAATGAAATGCTTTTTTCTTCAGAGTCTGTTTTCTTTTTCTTTTCTTTTTTTTTTTTTTTTTTAATATCTGTGTTGAATGCTTGGCAAATATATAACTGTTTGATCCATATTATTCAGGAGTAAGGGAGGTGTTTGCTGAAGTCCTATCTAGTCACAACATTTCCTGCACTAGACTTCCAGTGGAGGATGTCAATGTACCCTGGCTTAACAGTGACTGGAAACAATTCTTTACTTCAGTTGTGAACAGTGCAGTTGAAGCCAAGGATTTATTTTATCAAAATGGAATAAGGTGAAGATACTCACATGAAACATAGTTCTTAGAATGAGAGTAAGGCCAGAGACCTAAACATTTTCAGTGGCTCTTTGGTCAAATTTAGTTCTCTTTGCACAGCAACAGTAGATATTAGACTAGGGGGATTTTTAGTCTGATAATTTACAAAAGAAATTCCCCTCTTATGGTCCACTCTTCTTTCAATTCAAGATCTTGATTTTTTTTCATTATACACTAAAGTTGTTGGTTTCACTTTTTTAGTTCAACTGATCATTTCCTTGGCATGACCACCATGGGCAGTGATATGGACAGTGAAATGACAGAGGAAAGAATCCAGAGTGCTCTAAAGGCAATTTTTTCACCCGATAACACAATAAACAAGGATAAGTCTTCCGTGTCATGTGAACTGATGGTCCACCCTGGATATCCAAATTGTGACCTCCAAGGTGGCTGTGGGCAAGGACCAGACGGCTTTGCTAAGTCAGCAGACAGATTGCATGAAGTTCAAGTTCTTACAAGTTCAGCCATGCAACAGTTCTATAAAGAGCAAGGTATAAAACTTATCTCATTTAAAGATTTGTAAGAAAAGGGCATGAAGTTCAAGAAACTATGATAATATTTTTGAATGAATTTTATGGGGTTCAAAAACTCATTTTGATTTGAGGTCCATTTAATGGTATTCAAAGGAAACTATTATAGTATGCCAAAAATACATGGGACGAGTGTTGGTCATTTCTCTGCTGTTATTAAATGATTGTAGTCTTTAAATCAATTCAACTCTTAAATAACAGAATAACCATATATGCACAAAAAGATCTTTTTCATTTTAAAGATTTTTTTGAAATTTTATTTTGAAAATGCTTTCAGCATTCGTCACTGATATTATAATGACAATTGTCTTCAATTTCAGTTTCTTGATGTGTTAAAAAATGTTTCAAATTCACTTAAAATGGGATACTTAAAATTACATGAAAATCAGTAGTGACATTATCTGTGCTCAGTGCTAGAAATTTCTGCATTCCAAATGAACTTTAAAAAATGCACAATGGTGTTTCATCACTTCTTTCTTAAAACTTGTGTTATTCTTAGTATTTATGCATATTAGGATATGAGCCTAATGAGATCTGCGAAATATGCTTCCATGAAATGTACATTCAAAGAATGACCATCAATATTTGTTTAAAAAATATTGTAGACATATTACTGCTGAATAAATTGTAAAACAAACGTTTTTCTTGCAGCATTCAAAGTTCAGTTTGACAACTTTCTCAACCAAACCATTCCAGTGCTGCCACTGCCAATATCTGCATTAATATCACAATATGGTCATTTAGGTGTGGGTCATCTCGTTTCACAATATCACTTGTAGTCATAAGTGATCTTGAACTTTCCTTCTGACTCATCAGATTTTTTCCAATATATTTCTTACATTTATAGTATTATGTAAACCAAAACCCTGCAGACAGTTTGCCCTCAGGTGGGTCAATTTTTCCATTCTTTATGCATTTTTGCAGAAACTGTTCAAGTCTTGTTACAGGGCCTCCAGAGCCAGGAAGTGTCACTTGTTTCACCTTTGGTAGATATTCTGTACACAACAAGTGTAGCAGTTTAAAGAACTGTTTACTGTAAGCCTCGGCTAAAGCACTACCGGCAACTACCAGGAAATTGAGCAGTAAAGTTGCTGTGATATCAGGACGTGGGTCCAAGTTTAGGACATTACACAACCACTCCCACCCTTTCTCTACCCCATGTGGGTGTGGTTGTTGTTCACCCCTGGGTGGCGGAGACACTATCATAGCTGCATACAGTCTCATGTATCCTGTCATACGCCTGAGAAACTTGTCCTGTTTTTCACACTGTCCATTTTCCACAGCATAACCAAGTGACCTGAAAGCCCATAAAAAATACCATTGAGCACATAATTATGATATGTTTCAAAATATTCAGATATCACTATAAATATAGACCTGACTGACATTTAAAGATTGTTTATAAATTTAAGCTTATACCCTACTTTGGTAACAACTTAAAGGGACAAAAACTCTTCGTATAATATCTTTATTTCACAATAAAAACATTGTGAACAACTCATAGAAATATAATATATTCTGTTTTACCACAAAAACAGCAGTTATAGCTATTATTCTGAGATCTGAGCTTGTCTTCAGATCACGTGACTTCCATTGATGGCTATACTCTGTTATAATCTCTTAAGAGATTTTAACAAAAAACCAAACTTTTTAGAAAAAAAAGGGACTAACTTTGAATGTAAAAATGGATTCATTAACCATTGGTAAGTATGGGAAAATTGTTGTTTACTCCAGGAAAATTCATTTTTTGGCCAGAACGAAGAGTTATTATCCCTTTAATTGGGAGGTCTTCAGTACACAAATTAAGTAAAGAATAAACTACAAACAATCTATTAATTGATTCAGATATAAAATGAAAAACTCAACATTTAAAAATAGTCTGTAAAACTATGCAATTAATATAAGACTTTTGTATATTTTTAAAAACATAAAAATTACTTGTAATAATCTTCTGTGGATTGCCCCTTCTCCTTGGGTCTATAATATGGCACTAGATAGGGACAAGCTATGTGAAAATGTGCCAATAATAAATCTCCAAAGTCTGGATACATGCACCATACTCCAACTGCAACCATAGCAATAGGGAAGGCAGATTCAAAGTTGGATGAAACCTGCTCATCCCCTTGTTTCTGAAAATGGGGAAAATTATCTTTTAGAAGTAAAAAAAATTGAGACTGGTGTAATGCAAATATCAAATTCTTTTTAGAAGAATAGGTTGTTTTTTATGGACCACCCTGTACATAGGACAAGCCAAGCTGCAAAGAGAAAGAAAAACACAAACGGTACAGTTGTCACCATACAATCTTTCACGTCTAACTTAACAATCTTTACACAGTTTTTAAAAAGACTCGGTGTGCACTGAGGCAGTAGGATGTCTGCAGACCTCTGAATTTTGCAGATTCATACAGATCATCCATAACAAGAAATCTTTATTGGGATCTTTTAACTTACCAGTATTTTTTTAGCTAGAAGGTCTTTACAAAAGTTTATGCCAGCTGGGTGTTCAGCAGCTTTGACCATTTTATTGGACACCTCTACTGGCTGGCCTGCGAGAAGAGAGCACAATTTCTCTAATTTATCCCTCAAGTGAGCACCATTGACTTTTGAGATGGCATTGACAGGGAGATTGACAGCCTTTTGGAGGTCAAATTTAAATTTCTTTAGCTGAAGAAAAATTGTGTAGAAAATATGAATAAAAGCAGGTACAGAAAAACAAATTTGGCCTTTAAAAAAAAAAAAAAAAAAAAAAAAACACACCCACATGGAAACATTTGGTGTAAAACAATGTGTAATTTTGACCAACATTTTACTGATTTAACAGATAAGTTATGTAGGGTTATCATCTTTTTGAAGTAAACTAGCCAATCTGCTGAACAAAATGAGCATTATACTTACTCTGGGATCTTGACCTGTCAGTGCTTCATATGACTTTTCTACGTTCTTCTGATTTTCCTGCAGTTTTACAAATGCCTCGTAGGCCTTTACAGGGGCACAAAGAGTTTCGCCAGCAGCTGAGAAGCCAATTAAAAAAACAGTCTATGTTTAACAAACTTCACAATCTGAATCCAAACATTTTGTACTGCTTATGTTACTTATTTATGTTCTGAACTACCATTCATTCAAATTATACCTTCTTTTAGTGTATGGCCTTCTTCAATCTTCATGCATTTTCAATATTTTTTACACAAACAGATCGAAAGTAAACACTTGGTAATTTTACCTGTTGGTTGTGTTGTTAATGCTGCTGATATTTTATTTGCTGCAGAAATTGTTGTTGATGATGCTGTAGATAAAACTGCTGATGCAGGTGCAGTTGTTTGAGCTGATGTTGATGTTGGTGCAGATGTTGGAGTTGATGCGGCTGTGGTTACTGCAGTTGATTGTGCCTGGCCCTTTTTATTTGCTTCGTCTGAAAAAAAAAATAATAATAAAATTTCAAGTCAATATTTTCAATAGTGTGTAATCTGTCCTTTGCTTTTAAAAGCTTAAAAAACTTCCCCAAATTCCTTCAACCAATTCAATTTAATTTTCCAATGAACTCACAAATATAACTACAAAATATGTGACCATCCACTGCAAATTCAAACAAGAAAGTTTTAAAGTTACAGATATTATCAGGATGAGAAAGGAAAACAAACGTGCAGAAATGTACTACTAACCAACAGATGTCAGCACCAGGTCCAGTATATTTGATGCCTGAGACAAAAATTCATTGGTGGTTTTCAGGTGGTCATCTGTAGCCTCAGTCTGCTGGGCCTGTAATGTGCATCAGCAAAATTAGATTCTGCTATTAACCCATGGGAGTACTGACACAATATAATCTATATAATATCTAATCAAGATAATATAGGGATTAACTGAACAGAACCGTTCCATTACGATCCAAACATTAAAAAAAAATTATACATTTGGTGACTGATACCTGGATGTTTCTAGGTAAATTTACAGTTAGCACCAAGACTACAAGCCACCACATTATTAACAAAAATTAGAAAAGGATGTATATGACCTACCTGCTGCACTATGGCCTCCATCCGACTACAGATTTGTGTCATCAGTTCAACGCTCTTTGGGACATTACCGGGAAGCAACTGTTTATAATTACAGCTATTGAACAGTTGGTCAATTTTCTGCTTTGTTGTCTTAGCCTCAGCTGCAGTCTGAATTATTACTGCCAGGCGCTTTTTGATTTCTTGTTGCCTAACATTAAAGAAAATTCTTAAATATAAATAAATAACAATTCAGAATGACCTTGTGGTAAATCTTAGACTAAAGATTTCTTGTTACCTATAATAACATTAGATATGCAATCATAATTCAATAATATTACAAACAACCAAGTGGAAAAACATTATATTTGGGAACCCAACTGTTAGATTTTCTGATTTTATAAACAAAAAGAGACATGATGATTGGCAGAGGTATGAAGAATTTTAATCCTTAAAACTGGGTATACACAAGAATTACCTTTTCTTTTCTTCTTCCTCCAACTGTTTTCTTCTTACCTCAGCTTCCTGCATCTTGGCATGCAACATCTGAAATATTATATTCCATTTCATTATAAATTAATTACAAACCTAGATTCTGACTTCTCAGTTAATGCAAACAACAGTTACAGTTGTCATTTATGCATAAAATACTATTATACTAGATCATGCAAAAAAAAAAAAAATCATTACGTATGTTAAACATTGCATTTTTTCTCATTTAATAAAAATAAAAACGAAGTTACAGAAGTTATCAAATGAACAATAATTTAAATTTCTCAGCTATAATACATCCTTTGAAATCAATTCAGTAACATAACATAACCTGTGATCTTACCTTAGCATGTCTCTTGTGGTGTTCTTTTAAGACCTGATGCCTTTGTTGAACCTCCTGTGTTCTGAAATAAAAATAATGAAAATTATGAAAAAGATGAATAATTTTCTTTTTTTTCATTAAGACCACAAATCTTGGATTCTGTCTTAATAAACTCTCAATATGTCTGATGACCTTACCTAACATCTGCTGCCATGAGGATCTGTTCTAAATTTTTCTTGTTTTCAATGTCTTGTTTAAAATGAAGATCATATAAATTTTTCTCTGCCTCTATTTGAATCAGTTGTTGCTCTTTTTCCAGTTGTTGTCTTTTCAGTCTGATTGCTGCCTGTAAGAGGAGAGTAAAAAAGTAGACATCTCCTTTGAAAATTACAATACTCTGGAAAACAAGAGATGGGTACGCAGGCCGGTGGAACGGACCGGACGGGACTAAAACCATGTGTACCGCCAGCGCCTATGTGGTGGTACAATAAAAAAAGACATGCATCAAGCACCACAGGACCTATTGAGATATTTCACTTCACTGTCTACTTACGATGTACAACAATTTAACTGAGCTATTATTAATTTCACTAAAAAATCTTTAAAAAGCATGATTCTTCTCCCCTATTGTACAAAATTTCTTTTGTTACCTCGACTTTCTGTCTTGACTGCCTTTCATATTCAATGATTGCCAGTGCTGACTGATGTGCCTTTGGTAACACTATCTCAGATATTGGTGACAAGGTTTCAGAACTTTCTACTGAAGATAATGGAGATGATGGCAACTTTCTAGGGCTTTTGTTTTTGAGAGCCACATCTGACTTGCTGGAATAATTGAATAAAGAGAAACAATATATACAGATAGGGTAAAAGCTGAAAAGCTGTGCTTAAAAGTACTGGTTCATTTTACTTTGAATCTTTGTTCAGATTTTTAATATTCTTTTTTATTATTATTATTTCGTCAATTTAACTGTTTATTTTACAGTAGACTTAGATTTTACTTGCTTACCACTTAAACAATGCTTACATCTGCAGTTTAGATCAAAGATAAAAAATTAATGAAGAGCACCTTCATAGCAAATGATATTAATTTGTGTAAAAACATTTGAAATACGTTTATACCTGTAAAAAATAAGATCATTAACAGCTGATCGCACTTATTTAGAAAATACCTGTTACTGATTCTTGAAGCACTGCAGGAAGGGGAGGAAGAGGAGGTATTTCTAAAAGTTTGCCGTGGTGACCTTCCTTTAGATGAACCTTCCTGACAGGAATCTTCAAGGCGTAGAGCTCCTGGAGGTGATCCTCTCATAGGTGACCCAGTCTTTGGTGACAATCCCTGTGGAGATTTTACACAAGTTACAGGGGGTGGTGATGTGCATTCTTCTAGCATAGACTGAAATAAATTAAAGTTTCTTGCATACATGAAAATGAAAAGCAAGTTTCATATAGTCTTAAGCAAATATTTTTGTACATTTGACCTGTTCATCTCAATGCTGAAAATTATAATTGGAGTGAAAAAAAGCTATGAAAATAAAATGTTTCTGCAGTGTGGAATTTAACATTCAGCAGTCAGGACATTTGGAGTTTATAACACCCCCAATACAAATTGAATATTTTACATTCATGATTCACAACAACGGTATAGCTTGCTTATATTTAAAAATTTTTTCGGCCAGAACTTATGGACTAATATAAATGTAGAGCATATCAGGAAGTTTCATGCTACCTAGAGGGATGTACAGTTAAAAACAGGAACCCTGGAGGCTGATTAGATAATGGGTAAGCTAATGTGATTTTACTACTAATACGACAGTAGCACTAAGTCTCAAGCAATTAATTCTGACCGTTTTACTTATGCTGATTATATTATCGATTACCTTGATTCCTTTCACTTTGTGCCAGTCTTTGTCATATTTAAGTTTCCCTTTGCTAGATTGTCGTAGAGACTCGAGAAGAACTGGGGACTCGGGCATTTTTGTCTTGTTAAAATCAAGCTATTGCCTACGGAAAAACAATCAATCCTCTTGCCTCAATATTCGACTCATAAATCTTTGGGTTTCAGTCATTAAATGTTTACGCCTCACATTTCCCGTTTTATGGACAGCGCCATTTTCTTTTTTATTCTCAAAACTTTTTAGAGAAATATTTCAAATGTACATTAACAGATATCCATTATTTTATGTGACGTTTTTATTTTACTTTGAATGATTATAGCTAAATAAACTTATGAAGTACATAAAATATCATATTAACATTAAATGCATGATGACACGAAGATGACGATTTCGCGATTTCGCAAGCTGGCTACTGCTTCGAGGCTATAAAGCAGTAGAAGGTTGAATGTCCCACACGTGCAAGGATCTTCGGAACTTTTTTACTTAATGGCAGGAGTTAAAAGTCCAGATAGTGAAGGAAATGTAGAGCAGAACGCTCAGCGATCATCAGATACCGACAGTGATGAAACTGAGAGTGATCATCTTGGTAAGCATTCAAACGTGTGACATGGGACCACGTGCATGCTTTTCTCGAGATTGGCCACCTTTCAAAAACATCTCTTTTTTTTTCGTATTTTGCTATTGCCATGACTTAAGGCTCGGTAGATGCACACATGGCAATCTTTGAAATTTTGTGTTTTATCTGTTATTGAGTAATCGCCAGAACTAATTTCGAATGGCTTGTAAGCACAATGTTTATTAATGCTTCAACTGAAGGGGCTTGTCGGGCAGTGTAGGTAATACACTACCTGAAATTTGCGATTGCATAAGGCCTTCAATGACGAAACAGTAGTGTCATGAGCGCAGTGCGTAAGAGAATGCAGCTTTAATTGGAATTCTCGGACTAGTAAACTCCTAACCTTTGGAAGCATATCAAGGTCAAATGGGTCATACAGAATATACGCGCCCAGATATGAAAGTTTGCTCCATTTCACTTAAGAGGTTTTGCAACATGTATTTGTTACCCTTTCAAGGCAGGATATTGCATTTTTACATATGATGCAACTTGTTCCATAGTCATGAGATACACATTCATTTAGTGGTAATGCACACACACCTTTTGTCAGCTGCATGGTCATAACAGCTGAACAGTAACAAAACGTGCGGGTGTGTGTCTTATGCCAGTGCTGGTGAAGGTAAATTGAGTGCTTTTGTATGATCATCGACAAATGACAGCTGGTGAAAAAGGTATGTTTGCATTGAATACATAATTCTGAGCCCTATTAAATCATTATTGAATTATACCTCTGGTACTCAAATAATGGTTCTAAATCTCAAATGCCTTGTTTTGTAACTTAAGTATTCATAAACTGTTATAAAGATTATTGACTGAATGTTTAAAAAATATCTGGTGCACTTGTTACCAAAAGTGAATTTTATGAAGAATAATAATAATAATAATTATTATTATTATTATTTTAGAATTTTGAAAATGTTCTTTTGAATGTTGGGTTAAAGCAGATTAACAGTGGTGATGTAACTCTGTCAGTAATTGCATGATCATATTGATATTCTTTTAAGCCAGGGAACATATCATATTACTGACTACTGGGTGATTTATGTTGTTCTTCAGTATGTTTTCTTTTTGGAAAGGGGGTGGGGGATGAAATCTGCATTCAGACTAGTGGTGTTCCATATGTTTTTTTAAAGTGCTCCTGAAAATATGTTCTTATTGTGGTGCAAAGCTGAGGAGACATTTGCTCAGCATTATTGACCAATCAATGGCCCATCTCTTCCATGGTGGTTGATTATGTTTAGATAAAAGATTGCCAGCGAACGCAACACATACACTTTGTAATGCTTTTATTAAGTCATAGGAATTGATGAAAGTCTATACAGTGCGAGATTCTTTGCATAACCTATCTCAGAATTTGAACTCTGCTATCCTTCTGCAAAAGGTTCCGATTGATAAGTTGCAATATTATCAAAGATTATTGGTTTCAGTTGACTCACATAGATAAGGATACAGTGAGATTTTATTTTTATTTTTTTCAAAACTGTCAGTGAATATGTGACAAAGATAGCTTTATTGATGTAAGCTAATTCCAATATTTGTCCATAGTAGGTTTGCACACAGGATGAGGAAGTGATTTTTTCTGGGAAAAAAAAAAAGATGTAATTTTGATAAAGAAGACTGAGAGACTGATTGATTGTACTGTAGAGACCATATCTACTTGCAGTACAAGCATATATTGATCAGTGCATATAGTTCCGCTCATTTTCTCTTCCATTGATCTTTCCTTAATTGTCAGTCTGCTTGATTTTTAAATCATATCTTGGGTGAGCATAACATTACCTTGATTGTGTTATATGGATTGTAGCCTGTGAAACATGGTTTGTTCTCATTTCAAGAATTAGGCTTCCATTTCAGGGTGATAAATGCATCAGCATGTTTTCCCCAGCTTGTTGAGTTACTTACTTGAATCAGTCTGCTTAAAGATCAGATTATTGGATTATACAAAGCTTGAGTCTAAAGATTAGATTTCTACCTGAGAATCTAACAAAAGTGATTACAGTTGGCATTTTCAGGTAGAAAATGCTGACATTTCTGCATTCAATTAAATGTTGTACCTTTTTCTTGATATCCAAAAAGACATGTTCTGTGAAGGAGAGGTAAGGGTGTAAGTGTGACTTTTGAATTAACCTACAGTTTTATGCAGGGGTTATTCCTTGATATGAAACATGTTTTATAGATGCCTTGTCTGGAAATCTAAGTTATGGGGGTGAGAGACAAAGTCACAATTCACCAAAGTGGATCTGGGGATCAAATATGGTGACCCACTTAAAAGCTTGCCACATAATCCCTAATAGATGCTGAATAAATTCCCCTCTGGGATTATGTCAGAAGCATTCAAGTGGGTTGGCCATATTTGATTCGCAGATCTGTTAAGTCAGCTGTTGTGAATGTGGCCATACAAGAACTCTTAAACAACATGCTTACATTCCCCCCCCCCTCCCCCTCTTAGTGCCTGATTAATATGGTATAAAAATAATGGATGAATTTTATTTCGTTTTAGATTCTCCCACAGAGCCAGGAATGAATGGATCTGGCGATGGAGAGGATGGCAGCACAGCTGCCACTGAGAAGAAACCAGGAGCGGGAGGAGATGGCAACCCCCCTGTGGTCATGTTTGAAGATGCCAGCTTCTGTATCAAAATCCAGGCCCCAGGACAGCAGCAGCCTTTTGAATTGCCGGTAATTTATTGAAATGTTACACTGTGATGCATTCATAGTTGAAACCTTTATTCTTGTGCATCACACGTGTCAACTGAATTGAAGTGTGAGTCATTAAAAAGTAATAAGGACATCTGAAGGTGTCATCATGTTTATTCATCCACATGCATGTATGAAATTCTGGTACTGTTTGTCTCTTCAAAGAAGAAACGACCCTTGGCATTTTGTGGAGAAACAAACTGATATATAAAAGTAACCAGTTTATCCAATTTTTTCAATTATCTGTTCAGACCAATTTATGCTTGAAGTATTTTGGACTTGAATCAAAACAAAAAACATCTGATAGAAAAGAAGTCCTTTAAGTAATTAGTACCACCANTAATCTTTGAAATTTTGTGTTTTATCTGTTATTGAGTAATCGCCCAGAACTAATTTCGAATGGCTTGTAAGCACAATGTTTATTAATGCTTCAACTGAAGGGGCTTGTCGGGCAGTGTAGGTAATACACTACCTGAAATTTGCGATTGCATAAGGCCTTCAATGACGAAACAGTAGTGTCATGAGCGCAGTGCGTAAGAGAATGCAGCTTTAATTGAAATTCTCGGACTAGTAAACTCCTAACCTTTGGAAGCATATCAAGGTCAAATGGGTCATACAGAATATACGCGCCCAGATATGAAAGTTTGCTCCATTTCACTTAAGAGGTTTTGCAACATGTATTTGTTACACTTTCAAGGCAGGATATTGCATTTTTACATATGATGCAACTTGTTCCATAGTCATGAGATACACATTCATTTAGTGGTAATGCACACACACCTTTTGTCAGCTGCATGGTCATAACAGCTGAACAGTAACAAAACGTGCGGGTGTGTGTCTTATGCCAGTGCTGGTGAAGGTAAATTGAGTGCTTTTGTATGATCAGCGACAAATGACAGCTGGTGAAAAAGGTATGTTTGCATTGAATACATAATTCTGAGCCCTATTAAATCATTATTGAATTATACCTCTGGTACTCACATAATGGTTCTAAATCTCAAATGCCTTGTTTTGTAACTTTAGTACTCATAAACTGTTATAAAGATTATTGACTGAATGTTTAAAAAATATCTGGTGCACTTGTTACCAAAAGTGAATTTTATGAAGAATTATTATTTTTATTATTATTATTATTATTTTTTTAGAATTTTGAAAATGTTCTTTTGAATGTTGGGTTAAAGCAGATTAACAGTGGTGATGTAACTCTGTCAGTAATTGCATGATCATATTGATATTCTTTTAAGCCAGGGAACATATCATATTACTGACTACTGGGTGATTTATGTTATTCTTCAGTATGTTTTCTTTTTGGAAAGGGGGTGGGAGATGAAATCTGCATTCAGACTAGTGGTGTTCCATATGTTTTTTTGAAGTGCTCCTGAAAATATGTTCTGATTGTGGTGCATAGCTGAGGAGACATTTGCTCAGCATTATTGACAAATCAATGGCCCATCTCTTCCATGGTGGTTGATTATGTTTAGATAAAAGATTGCCAGCGAACACAACACATACACTTTGTAATGCTTTTATTAAGTCATAGGAATTGATGAAAGTCTATACAGTGCGAGATTCTTTGCATAACCTATCTCAGAATTTGAACTCTGCTATCCTTTGGCAAAAGGTTCCGATTGATAAGTTGCAATATTATCAAAGATTATTGGTTTCAGTTGACTCACATAGATAAGGATACAGTGAGATTTTATTTTTATTTTTTTCAAAACTGTCAGTGAATATGTGACAAAGATAGCTTTATTGATGTACGCTAATTCCAATATTTGTCCATAGTAGGTTTGCACACAGGATGAGGAAGTGATTTTTTCTGAAAAAAAAAAGATGTAATTTTGATAAAGAGGACTGAGAGACTGATTGATTGTACTGTAGAGACCATATCTACTTGCAGTACAAGCATATATTGATCAGTACATATAGTTCCGCTCATTTTCTCTTCCATTGATCTTTCCTTATTGTCAGTCTGCTTGATTTTTAAATCATATCTTGGGTGAGCATAACATTACCTTGATTGTGTTATATGGATTGTAGCCTGTGAAACATGGTTTGTTCTCATTTTAAGAATTAGGCTTCCATTTCAGGGTGATAAATGCATCAGCATGTTTTCCCCAGCTTGTTGAGTTACTTACTTTAATCAGTCTGCTTAAAGATCAGATTATTGGATTATACAAAGCTTGAGTCTAAAGATTAGATTTCTACCTGAGAATCTAACAAAAATGATTACACTTGGCATTTTCAGGTAGAAAATGCTGACATTTCTGCTTTCAATTAAATGTTGTACCTTTTTCTTGATATCCAAAAAGACATGTTCTGTGAAGGAGAGGTGAGGGTGTAAGTGTGACTTTTTGAATTAACCTACAGCTTTATGCAGGGGTTATTCCTTGATATGAAACATGTTTTATAGATGCCTTGTCTGGAAATCTAAGTTATGGGGGTGAGAGACAAAGTCACAATTCACAAAAGTGGATTTGGGGATCAAATATGGTGACCCACTTAAAAGCTTGCCACATAATCCCTAATAGATGCTGAATAAATTCCCCTCTGGGATTATGCCAGAAGCATTCAAGTGGGTTGGCCATATTTGATTCGCAGATCTGTTAAGTCAGCTGTTGTGAATGTGGCCATACAAGAACTCTTAAACAACATGCTTACATCCCCCCCCCCTTTAGTGCCTGATTAATATGGTATAAAAATAATGGATGAATTTTATTTCATTTTAGATTCTCCCACAGAGCCAGGAATGAATGGATCTGGCGATGGAGAGGATGGCAGCACAGCAGCCACTGAGAAGAAACCAGGAGCGGGAGGAGATGGCAACCCCCCTGTGGTCATGTTTGAAGATGCCAGCTTCTGTATCAAAATCCAGGCCCCAGGACAGCAGCAGCCTTTTGAATTGCCGGTAATTTATTGAAATGTTACACTGTGATGCATTCATAGTTGAAACCTTTATTCTTGTGCATCACACGTGTCAACTGAATTGAAGTGTGAGTCATTAAAAAGTAATAAGGACATCTGAAGGTGTCATCATGTTTATTCATCCACATGCATGTATGAAATTCTGGTAATGTTTGCCTCTTCAAAGAAGAAACGACCCTTGACATTTTGTGGAGAAACGAACTGATATATAAAAGTAACCAGTTTATCCAACTTTTTCAATTATCTGTTCAGACCAATTTATGCTTGAAGTATTTTTGACTTGAATCAAAACAAAAAACATCTGATAGAAAAGAAGTCCTTTAAGTAATTATACCTTGATCTTTCTATTATTTTGGGTTATTTGGAAAATTTGTTTCAGGGCCAGAGCAAACATTTTTAATAAACAATTTAGTAATAGCAGGACTTCCGATTGATTTTTAGCTGCCTTCCAAAAAACCCAATGACTAAACGTTTCTAATCCATAGGTCTACCCATTGAAAATTAATTAGTATAGAAAATATATCCAGCAGCGTGCACACTTCACAAATAGGAACTAGACCAGGAGCTATGCAAGTGCCAGAAGGTTACACAAGCTGTCCACTATTTATAGGAAAGCTGATCTGATGGGTGAAATGAATCTGTAACTCATATTGCACATCACTTTGTTTATCAGTGCATTCCCTGCTAGTTGGTAGAAGTCATTAAGGGAGATTATTGGTTTTATGCATAATTTTGAGTAAAGAAACATTTGCCTCTTTGAAATAGAAATGTATGGGTGTTTGTTGAAGCATTGGGGTAATAAGCAACAGCTGGCCAAATGGTAATTAAAGTAGTGATCTGTGCTTATGCTTTTCCATATAGTGCAAAATACTGGCAAAGAGCAGTGTTTAGATTATAATGTAAACTGTTTTCCCCAGTGATAGCAATGTGTGTTTAGGTGGAGGCTCGGGTCTGATTTGGGGGTGTACCTGTGTGATAAGGTAGACTGTACACAACCCAGGTCTGCCTTCAGGGCCGCGTTCACACTGAGATTAGAAGGTCCAAATCCAAACTGGCTAAAGAATTCAACTGGTAAATTGTAGGGAATTTATGCTGTGCAGATGCTTGTTGGATTGAAAAGAAAATTGCTGATACTGTGTCTAAAATGGGGCTTTATTTCACAGATGAACTTACTTTATCTAGATATCTATTTTTTCCTAAGTGAATTTTAGCAGGCTAAGATGGGTTTCACAGAGAATCTTGTTGGCAACTCTTTGGTGGTCTAAAAACTAAACTGGGTCCCAAGTTCTTCTTGTCTTGACACCAAGTTTGAATTTTTAGAGGTGACAGTAGTCTTAAGGACTTTCATCTGCATTTGTTGTCAGTTTTTTTAACTTTAAAGATTTGTACCACAGAAATGTCATTAAGTGATTCAGGTTCACAATTTTCACAGTCCAAGCCCCAAAAACCGCAGTTATGTGTAAAAGCAAGGCCCTGATCAGTTATGGCTTAGCTTTGCTTTCTTGTACAAACAGCTTAACTGTAAACAGTTATATATATGAGATTGATATGTAGTGGTCAGAGGGAATACATGACAAAGTGCAAGGTGAACAGGAAGTACCAGCCAAGGTCAACATGATAGAACTCTTTATTGCATATTTCAGATGTGTCCATGAAAAGTTTAATCTGTGCATTCCTGCATACTTGCACAATGGTATACAAACACAGATGGAAGATGGAATCTATAAAAAAAACATTTTCTGACGAATTGTAAAATCAATTGTTTTTCTATTTTAAAACACACAGTGATACGATATATGTGGATAGCCCCAAAGAAAACAGAGAACCAGACCTATGATTGCAACAATAAGTTTTTTAATCTCTCAACTCTAGTAGCAGACAGAGTGTTAGAGATTTCTGAACAGTATGAGGATAATGTTATATTTTTGGTTAATTTTGAAAGGAAGAGGTGTAGACATATCAGTGTAAACTACATAAATCTTTTATCTCAATTCCCATTCTAGATTATTGATGAGTTTTCCTTTTTTTCCTCAGGTGACCTCATTAGAGCTGGTACAGGAGATCAACCAGGTGCTAATGGACAGAGAGGACACATGCCACAGGACCTGCTTCTCCCTGCAGTTGGAAGGGAACACACTGGACAACTTCTCTGAGCTCAAAAGTATAGAAGGTCTCAAAGACGGAGCCTTGATCAAAGTAGTGGAAGGTAGGTCCTTGGGTGCTGATGGTCTCCTGGGGTCTGTTTCACAAAAGTAATTTTGTCCAAAAAAAAAAAAATTGGTCTAGTTCAGTTAAAAAAAATCCACAATTACTTAGGCTTCGTTCACATGCAATGTCTATTTTCTATTTTCTATTTTCTATTTTCGGTATGTGTTATGATCACGGTCTGTGCACTGAATATCCCGCCGCGTAATTACTGGCAGCGCGAGCCAGTTACTTATAGTAACTTATAGTAACTGGCTCGCGCTGCCAGTAATTACGCCGCGGGATATTCAGTGCACAGACCGTGATCATAACACATACCGAAAATAGAAAATAGAAAATAGA